>BQNB010000344.1:79862-181711 GCA_026074375.1 Tanacetum coccineum
TGTTGTATTTACTTTATATAAACCGTAGTCCACGTACTATATGCTTACGCCATCAGTTTACAAGAGAGAATAGTAGTTGCTATTGTATTTAGTTAGTTTAAACTTTCCTCGAAGATGACGAGGATAAATATTCAAGCAAAGTAGTTTTGTTTACAAGATCAATAAGTGGCCTAATGTATAATTATTTTCATTCCTGTTTGTAGCTTGCGTGGGAAAATGTTGTGTCCTTAGTTCTGATTTTTTAATGTACTTATTCGAGCTCATGTGCTATATCTTTTGAGGCGATTTATTAATACGTTTCGTTTGGGGGAAGGCACTTAGTAGTAGAAATGGCTTAAAGTTGATAGTGCTACTACTACATGTACGTTGTTAGAGTTTCTCCAATTTGACCCTTCACCTGAACCCGCCTGACCGCTAACTTGCTCCATATTTTAACGTAGAATCTGCAAAGAATAAACCTCAGCTCATATGTTGTGATAGCTATTAATAGGTTCACCTCAATTGGTGTTTCTAACAATAGAGTTTGCTTTCAAGAACATCGTAATTTCTAAAATGAAAAAGGAGCCAAGGGAATGTGACCCTCGGCGTTTCTTACTGGATGGTTGCGATTGAAGTAGCATTAGTTGGTAATGATGTATAACAAATTTATCATTATAACTCAGTTTAATGTTTAAAAGCACCTCATGACGTTGATCATGTAAATCGATTCTATTACTTTTGGTACACTGATGTTAATTTTAACATTGATAATTACATTTTCATACGCTTTTGCAGGATAATACGATGTTTGCAAAGGCATTTGCTAGGTTTCTCGCATATGCCAAGTTTGTGCGCCATAAAAGTTTATGCAGGTCTGCAATAACCCTTAGTCAGGACCATATACATATTCCATTTGCACGGCAAAACCAACAAAAGTGATCGATTCATACATGTGTACCGGCTCACGCTATTTTTTAAGAACTCCTAAGTGACCCATTTAGTTATGTGAGTTAACAGTGACAAGATTGTGGAAACTTATACATGCTTCATTCTTTTAAAATGGAATCAGTGATCGATTTATGCATGCGAGTTTCGCAAATGTATATATTGTGTCCTACGTATTTTGAGATTAACATCCTCTTAAATAACCCCCCTAAGCTAACAAAAAATGATAGCAGGTTACTTATCTGCACCCTAAATCTGTGATTAAAAGATTAATGGTGGTTGTTGTTGCTAAATGTTTATTGTAGTAGTTACAATATAAATAATGATCAGAATCTGTCACTAAAGACTAATGGGTGGTTGTTGTTGCTTCATTACAAGTTCAACTATACTAGAAGGTAAAACAGGAGGAGCCTTTTTGGAAATGGAGGGTGAGTCACGATAAGCAATTGATGCAAGTAATAAAGTTCATGTGGTTGGAGTCATGCATTGCGTTTTCGTTTCACAATTTAGTGCTACCAGTCTACTATGCGTACGTTCTTAAAGGATATTTATTGGCTGCTAATGATATGTTTTTTCATCAATTTTGTTAAGGAATGCAGGATGGACACCTCCGTATGCAGCGGTAGCTACCAATTTCCACCTACTGATGCACAAGTATGAAGTTAAGAACATCTATTCTTTTGAACCTTTAGCTATATCCTAATACGGGCCGGTCAAAGGGACATATGTTTTTAAATTTGCAGACAAGACGAAATGTGTTTTTAACAGCTTTCATTTACTGTTTGGATAGGATTAAGGTTGTCAAGATCGGGATCCTAACCCAGATCGATTTTCTTCGTCTTGAAGAAACAAGACGTAAGGTAGGATCGTGATCGTAAGATCCTACTATAATGCATTATTACTTACATATCTTTCTAATATTACAATAAATTTACAATTATAATATAACATAAACACAAAATTATATAAAAGTTTCATAGAAAATGATTGTCATACAATTATAATTATAAAATGTTTAAGAAGAAATTAACTTATGTTGTTTTTTAATATTTAAGGAAACACAACCCAAAAAATCGTAGATTGAATATTCGAGGGTTCGAGAAAAGTAAGATCGTATCGTAGTAGATCTTAAGATCCTTATGGTCAAGATCGGATCCTAAAAGATCCTAAGTAAAGCAAAGATCCTAACGTAGGATCTGAGAATCGTTTTTGCTTTACAGTATCAGTCAGATTCTAAGATCAGGATCGGATCTTAACAACCATTATACCTTATGTTAATCCCAATAGCTAAGTTATTTGCTTAAAAAAACCACAAAGCCTCAAAAAGAATGAACTGTTTTTCACATCATCTATGTAGGGGTGAGCACGATCCAAAGACCGGACCGGACCGAACCGAGGACCGAGTTGGTCCAAAATACCGGACCGAGGACCGGACCGAAATGGTACGGTCCGGTCCGGGTCTAAGTGATTTGGCTTATAATAACCAGCAAAGCCTAAAAAAGATGAATTGTTTTCATCTTCTATGCGTTCCCTTTTTTCTACATAAGCGTTATCATATTCTGTTTTGGTAGAAACGCGTCGCGAAAATGACTTCTGTTTTAAAGCCGATTTTGATGGTCAAGTTCGATCCAACCGCCTTCGCATCATGTTCCTCATTGATAAGTTATCTAATCCAACAAGCCTACAAGTAAAGCAGAGAATTTACATCTGGCCTAGACCATTAACTGGTCATCTTAGAATGCAGGCAGGTAAGTTTTTAGCAATAAGTGAGAGCGGAACAGATGAATCCGAAGAAAACCAGAGCCAACGGATGAATCATTTCTTGGAACATTTGCTGCAAATATAGATTTAATGTATCTTTTTCTTGCTGCAAATATAGATTTAATGTATCTTTTTCTTTCGTGTTTATGTATGTTGGCGAAAGATTGTACAAGACTTTTGTTACTACTTCATAGATTAAATTACCAATGAGTTGAAGCATCATTTGTTGGAACATTTGCTACTATCAGATTGTACAAGACTTTTGTTAGTGCAAGGCTTCTGTTAAAAGGCTTTTCCGAAAAACACCCATCATGACCAAATCGCTTTCTTAGTCGACATGCTTTCACCAGATAATATCACGCAACGCAAACAAACAAAACAAAGACTACCGTAACAAAAACGGAAAACCCCGCTCTCCGCAGCGAAGCGCGGGTTAAAAACCTTGTTATAAATACATACAAAGACCAGGAAACGCGGGTGCATTGATTGTTTCCGACCCGCACCCGACCCGCTATTTAATTTAATGTGTGACCCGCCCTTTACCCAGCTCGACCTACTAATTCAATATGGGTGTGTTTAGCAACAAGCAAAATAGAGCATTTTGGAGCGGTAAGTGACAAGTGGTAAGCGATTTAGTTGAAAAGCTTGTTTGGCAACAAAGCATAAGCGTTTGAATAATGTCTAACCGCTTCATTCTCAAATGCTTTTTGAAGAAGCGTTTCAGAACTGCTAGGAGCAGTTTGTTGTAAAATTACATTTATACCCTCAGATATAAAATTTATAATTCTTTTAATTGAGTTATATGTCTTTTTTTCGTAATTTTACACTTTCTACTTACAGCTTATACAGCTACGTTACCAAACACATTTTTTAAATAAACAATTACTGCTTACGCCTGCTCATGCTTACTACTTAAAGATCCGTGAATCGAAACAATTAATTACGAAAAAAAAAACTTTTTTTATGAACAGACATTTCAAATGCGTGGATAATACCTTTGCTTCCACTTCCGGTTCCTATGTTAATAGGGTTGGGACTTCTTATTTTTCCGACGGCAACGTTACCAAACACCTTTTTTAAATAAACAACTACTGTTTACTGTTAACTGCTCATGCTTACTGCTTACTGCTTACTGCTTACTGCTTACTGCTTACTGCGCTTACTGCTTAATGCGCTTACTGCTTGCTGCTTGCTGCTTGCCTGCTTGCTGCTTGCCTGCTTGCTGCTTGCCTGCTTGCTGCTTGCTGCTTGCTGCTTGCTGATTGCTTACTGCTTACTGCTTGCTTTACTGGTTACTGGTCCTGCTTAGCTGACCCAACTTATAAGAAAACACGTGTCTATCTCCACCCCCAAATTCCCGAACCTTCATTCTTCTTCTCCATCTCATTCATGTCTTCTTTCTCTCTCGCATGAAACACACACACCCTAACACAACATTTCAGTTGATGGGAAGAATCTTCAACTGTGTTATACTCTCAGTTTAGTTTGATCTATTAGGTTGTGGCGAATCTCATTTAGGGTTTTAATATGATTTAGGGTTTTTTTAATTTGGTTTATGTAATTATAAATTTTTTAATTTTGAGTATTGAATTCGTTTTTTTGCAGGTTCGGGTATGCAAGATTAAAGATGGAGTAACAAGCAAAATATCAAGAACATTGAACTGGTATTGATGAATCTTAGTATACATAATAGTAAGATATAGAATAATTTTTGTTTATTTTGATACATATAGTTAAAATTGATATGGGTGTGTTCAAAGTTTTGAAGTAGTGTTTAGAAGGCTAAGGGGGTGTTTGTTATTGGGTTTGAAAGTCACTATGTGGTATGGAATAATAATAAACAAGGCGGTAATTAGTGTTCAGATATTTTTAAAGTTGTTAGCTATGCATTTTTTAGATGATGAGAAATTGAGAATTGAAGATTTGTGAAATGTTGGAAAGATGAAGTCTTGCTCACAGTTGTGTACTTAAGTGATTAAGTTGTGACATTTTAGCTTGAATTTTAACTGAATACAAGTGATCAGGTTTTTTTAATTCAAACCTTCATGTTGGTCTAAGCCATTAGAAACATTCTAAATTTACTATATAAGTAATGTATTGTCTTTTCGTTATTGTGAGTACATATTTAGAGTATTTTAAGCTTTCATTTATGTCCTGGATACAAATGATAGATTATAAACTTTAGAGGGTATATACTATGTAGCCATGCTTCTTAGCATTTCCTTTCATATTGTCGGAACATAATAGTTTTAACTGAAATTATTTGTGCGTCCGATTTTATTACTTATCACACGATTAAACACAACATTAGATGGAAATAAATTGGTCCGGTGGACCGTGGATGGTAGTCCTAGCCCATAACCCAATAGGCTTCATTTACGAAACAATACCCTATAAAAGTTTTGGGCCTGTATCGTTGGCGTTGAGTTTGATCTTATTTGGTGCATGTTTTATTCACCGACAGCATACGTAGTTATGTAACATTAATTTTTTTTTTTACAGTATTCGATACATTTCGTTTCATTAGAATCACATGAATCATGAGTTTCAACTTAAGGACGAGAAGATATATTATGAAATAAAAACTTATACATAACAAAGTGTGACTAAGTTTCCTTTTTTGTACTGTATATTGTAGTGTCATTTGCGATATGATTGCTTGCATTTACCCAATAATACAGATATGTTTGTTCTCCACTAAAAAATGTGTGTAAGAGTAAAAAGACGCATTAGTTCACGGATTTGTACCTGCAGGATAATATCAAATAGTAGACATAGCAATTTTATCCTTTACATATATAATCAAAGATCCATTAATTGATTTTTTCTTTCTTGATAGAACGTACAAAATTTGGTAGACTTAAATGTTATAACCAAAGAAAGTGATAGAAATATGAGAAAGAGACGTATGGGAGATGGTGCTACATCGCTGTACCCTATATCATTTTTATTCTATTCATAGTCACCTTTCCGTTGACGCTGACACACCTTATGCAGAAGTTGAAGTTGTGAAAATGTGTGGGCCGCTTCTTTCACCAGCTTCTGGAGTCATACAGTTAAAGATGTCCGAGGGTCGAGCTATGCCAATTGATAATTAACTGATGTCTTCATCAAGATATAATCACAACATTAATGACGTAATTTTTTTCTGCTTAATTGTACATTTGTTTCTATCTTCATAAGTTTTGTTAACATGTGTAATTTTTGTTTGTAGGTTGTGCAGAACCTGCTCCGTTGTCTTCATAGTCCTGAACTTCCTTTACTTCAATGGCAAGAATGCTTTGCTGTTCTTGCAAATCGACTTCCTAAAGATTAAAAAAATAGGGTAACCTTACATCACAACTATTTCTGGCATATTTTACTTAACAACTATGAATTTAAAATTTTCAGATTTTGCTTACCATAAATACCATCTGATTTTGCAGAGTGTTGATATTTTGACCTCCTAATTCGTCTCTGAAGATGACGCTAATTTTTCAGAGGTACGTTTCAGAACAACGGTATAGTTGCAGCTTGCTGTAACTAAAGGTTTAAAAAGTCAGGTCTGTTAACGTTCACCCTTGCTAAGGAAGATGGATTTTTTTGTCGACTCATTGGTAGCGGGATACTTGCAATAGACACGTACTCACAGAGGTATATATGTTTGTTTTTTTGATGAATCATCTACAACAATTCATACTGCAACAACTTTTGGCCCAAACACAAGTTCGTAGAATGACTAAAATAGAAATAAAAAATAATTGCATTCACGCATTGATAATAATATACTTAAAAAAATATTAACATGCCTACTTATACGTCTTTGTGACGAAATCTTTGTGATTTTGCAGAATGAAGCTTTGAATGGAGGCGGGAAACTTTTTGTTGAGAAACTCCCTGATGTTAAAGTTCATGTAGTTCATGGAAACAAATTGACTGCAACATTTATTCTTAACGAAATTCCTAAAGATATTGGCGAGGTGTTCATGACAGGAGCCAATTCTAAGCTTGGAAGAGCCATTGTCGTTACCTAAGCCATAACTGGTACATGACATAGTGCCAAGATGTGATTATCATTCGAATGATAAGGACTTGAAGAGGAACTTAGAAAAACATGGTATAACATCTATTCATAACTCACAACTTCCCCTACTTCCGCCTATTTGTTTATCTCATAGAAGGATTAAGACTCAATGTCTCCTTCATTTTTATATATCTGGAAATCTGGAATGTCTTCAAATGTTCTGTAACTTTTTCCACCTTAAAAAAACGATCTGACATTTTTTATTGTAAAAATGTTGCAGCCTCAGTTGGACAGGTTTACAAGGGCGGACTGAAGGAAAATGGGGATTGGGTTACGGTTAAGGTGCAACGGCTTGCTATTTCAAGTATGTAGATTCAACAACAAAAAGTCATAACCTGGATTGGAACTTTGTATTTGTTTATTGAATCGACTCACTCATCAATATCTCTTCTGTGCATTTGCAGGTGCCTTCCTGGACAAGCACTGCAGATTTTGAGGTGCCTTTGAAAGAAGCTGATTTGGTTTTGATGTCTTTTATTACGAGTCCTTATCATAAAATTTTCCGGTTGACCAACAAATAAAATCTTTGCCTAGCTTCAGGTACTACTTACTCACTTTTCACTCTCCTTGATGCAGTTAGAAAATTAACCCCATGTCTTAATATTGCCGTTTCACTTTTCCGGAAGCAGGACCGGAATGTTGAGAAAATTAACCCAATATCTGGTAAAATGAAACGGCAATATGAATTTCACCCCATGTCTTATTAGTATCACTTTTGCGTTATTAATGTGGTGTTACTGCGTAAGTATAGAGAGGTTAAAGATGAGAAGAACAATACTTTGCTGCTTTTGTAAATCAAACAGAAACCCTGCTCATCGATGAGAAGAAGAGTCTCAACAACAAATATAAATATTACACATTCTGCAAATCAACATCATGTTAAAAGGAAACCAATTCAAAATAAGGCTTATTTATAGACCAATACAACATATATGTTTTTTTATAATAGTAGGTTAATAACCTTATCTGAATTTTTTTACGAATGATTTTCTTTAGCAGCGTTTATGTATTGGGTCTTATATCAGGTTTAGCACATGTTTCAGGCAGGCTTCATTTTAATGGGAAATTATGAAGTGCGGAGTAGTAATTTAATGGATTTATTTTTGGGGTGATGTAGGAAATATTTGCTTAGTATACAACAAGAACAACATTTGAGAGACCATTATTAAGCGGTGTGGCATATTCACAACAGGTAATAAATGCCGAGAGGGAAGAATTCGCGAGGCAACATGGCGAGATTATATAAACAGTGGCAACGCTGTTTCTTGATTGAAGGATGCACCTGTCTGAACCCAATTTAAGGTAAGACCAAATGGACAGTTAAGAGTGGTTTGATGTTGTTTTCCAAGATTAGATTGCAGCGAATTGGCCGCACGCTATTGCAGCCGAAGTTTCCCCGTCTTTAATGTCTTACTATATTGCAGGTTGAAAATTTAAAAATACAACTTCAAGACCAAGCAAAAGCAGCTCGGGAGTGGGAAATAGCTGCAGAGGAGCAACAAGAGGTAGAAATGCGCCAACTACAAAAAACAAAGTATACAAGGTGAACCATTCCCCAGGTGCGAAGCCCATGGACCTCACGCAACTACAGTCTACAGGTAAACATTCATTTACATTTTACATTTAGCACTATTTCTTTCTCATTGTTTTAAGGCAATTATGAGCGATGGATCCGCGATGATATCAATGACATGTTTCAGCGATCAAGCCAACTCTTTAACAAAAGACTGCAACGAAGTTCTAACCGAGATAGCTGCCAAGAATCCCTATCGACTTCCATCGTGTCTGAAAGATTTAGAAGGTATCACACACACACATTTCAATTCCACTTCAGGGAGTACCTCAAAAAGACCATGGACCACCCCAAGAACTCAACACACCACTACAAATGTTTCAATTGATCTTTTACAGCCATTGGGTGGTATTTATATTGCTTCAAGCAAAAAGTGTAAGAATCATGTTTTTTGTTTTGTAAAGTTCTAATATGATTATGTTTCAAGGCGGTGTATACTATTGAAACATGTACGCGTACTGTGTTAAAGTAAAACAACACTTATCACACAGCATCCTACATGAGTTATTTATCTTGACAGCAAACCCATTCCGCCGTCAACAACGACGTCCACCGGTCGCCCCCCAGCGAAGCGCGGGCCGACCTACTTGTTGAGTAAAAAAAATGAAAACCACATGGACAAAATTCGTAAGTTTCCCATTTTTCAACAATAACTACTATCGCGTATCATTATATGGAAAGGTTCGATTAAGGATTATTTTTTTTAACATAGTGAAGGACAATATCGTGACAAGCGTTTAGTTATCTTTCAATAAAGAGACATTTTTATATTTTTTCGACAAACTTAGTTTTTTTGGGTTATTTCGTTTTTTTGTATAGTAGTTTGTTTGATATATCAAATGTGATATAACACTAATCTGTAAGTTTAAACACTCAACATGATGCCTAAAATGAGCATAAATATTTGTGTAGAACTCCAAAATGATTCATCGCTTTTGGCATTAAAAAATATACACCTTAAGCTTTCCAACCATATATCACGCATAAGGTTTGAACCTCTAAATCAATAGAAGATTTTTTTATAATCAAACCGTTTTATGTATCACATGTGATATAACACTAATATGCAAGTTTGAGCACTCAATAGGATGTCATAAAATGAGAATAAGTTTTTGTACAGAACTCTAGAAGATTCACTAATTTTTGCATTGCAAACTATACATCCTTAGTTTCCAAACCTTATATCATACATAATATTTGAACCTTTAAATCAATATGTGAAAACCGTAAAGGAGGAGGTGAATACGTTTTCGTTTAAAAACTTAAAATGTTTTGTATCGAATTGCCAATCAAGCGTGACACAATATGAAGAGTGTTTATATTAGTTCTACACTAACTATACATATAGTATTAAAGCGTATCATAACAATACAAACCTAAGCACAATATTCACATCTATTCATGACACAAGCATAATCAAAATTATATAAGAAACACAACACGCAATTATCTATATAATGCAAGTATAAATATAAAGCGATAAATGCGAGTACAAATGTAAAGAGATAAGTAAAAGGAAATGCAAACCAGACATGATGATTTATAGTGGTTCAGTCACGAAGGTCCTATTCGCCCTACTCCACTCCCCGAGTACCCAACTCAAGAGTTACTTCACTAGTCAACAAGCTCTCTTTAGGCGGAGAAAACCGTACATACATAGCTTACACCAATTTCTGACACTAAGCCAAATGTCGAGTTCTAATCTTAGCTATAACCGATCTACTACTCACACTTGTATTTTGAGGCCTAAAATACTAACCGCTCTCACAAGTATTTACTCACCTAAATACATACACGATCTACCCGATCCAACTAATAAATAAGTTAAGAAGACATTGACTCGATCTATACATCGTGAATATAACACATGTCACAAATGCACCACCTATAATACATCGTATCTTGACGATTACAAGTATTCTTCTCTTGCACTTGAAGAGGAAAGATTGGATCACTTGTAAACAAATGTTTAAACAAGTTACATGATCAAAGAATAAGAAATGTGTTTGCTAATTTAGAACAGAAAAAATAAGTGTGCAAAAGGTGGGAAAAGAATCTGTGGAACAGTCCACTATTTATAGGCAAAGTTAGGAGCAAAATAAAGTGGTCGGCCTTAGGGATGGCAACGGGCGAGAAAAAAACTCATTACCACGGGTACCCATACCGTGATGGGTGGGTAATCCCGTCACTTTTAACCCACGGGTGGGTCGTGGGTGAAAAAATAAACCCAGCAGCGGGTGGTGGGTGGGTGGCGGGTAATGTATACACATCGTGGGTAAACCCGTCATGCCCATTTAAAAATACCTGCGATTATACCTTTCAACTCTTGAAGATGTTTTTTTTATTAAACTGACATTTATTATATTACTTAAATATTTGTCAAATTATTAGTAGATATATTTAATAATCACATACGTCCTTTTTGAGATTCAAGAGTATAATATGAATATGAATCATGAAAGTATCAAATGTATACTAAATATCTCAATTATCAAGCCAAATTCGTTTATACTTGGTTTTACGATTTTAATGCGCAAGTAACCACTAGTCTTAGGCAATAATTCATGAGTCACAAAATTATAGTATTATACTTTTTGATGTATTAATTCAATTAGTAATATACAATTACTGGATAGTTGACTAATTGTGCGCATATTTGTCAATACATAGTAACTTATGCACGTTCTTATCAAATTTGATTTTCAAAACATTCAGAAACATATGTGTAAATGTTACGTTTCACAAACCCACAGATTTACCCACGGGAAATGGGTACCCGCGGGCATGGGTATGGGTAAACAATTATACCCGTCTGGCGGGCGGGTGACGGGTAAGAGAAACATCGTGGGTGCGGGTGACGGGTTAGAAGTACCCATGCCCATTACCCACGGGTGCCATCCTTAGCCGCCCCCCTAAGCTCATTCGCCGACCCCCTTATCTCTCACAGTCGTCCCCTAATCAATCATGGGGCCGCCTACTTATAGACGCTCCTGATTTTGTTCTTTTGTGAGGAAATATTTTCTAGGGTAGGTTTTTCTGATTTTAGGGGGAAAATTTGATTTTAAATATATATTTGAATTAAAACATTTCTTATAATTACAAAAATATTTTGTCTAATTATTTTTGTTAAAAGGTTTTGTTACGTTTATTAAGATGTAAAGTTTACGACAAAAATTATTTCTTTGATCATCCAACAAATTTAAAGTTTGTTTATTCATACCTTTAGTGATTTACATCGGGTGCAAACTTATGTTTGTTGTTGAAGTAGACTTGAGACGTCGAGAGATGTTGACGTGTGAATGCATTGATGATTTGTGATTACAAGTAACTTGAGCACTTTACGTTATGTGTTACAAGTTACATGTTTGTCATCACCAAAACATAAAGAGAATGTATAGATTAAATATCGTAATATTTGCACTAACAATCTCCCCCTTTTTGATGATGACAAAATATGTAAACTATTACTCATAGCAAAGTGTATAAGTTACTCATTTACACTTCTTCTCCCCCTTTTGTCGAAACAAAAAGGTGGACACTCCAAGCCATTTATTCCAATAAGCGAGACTTTTGCTACACTTCATTCCTTGAAACAAAGAGGCGAGCTTGCATCATCCCAAGCTATCTACTTTGACACTCGAGCACCCCCTAGCTCATTTCACTCCTATAATACTTGCATCCCATTGTATATTGACTCTAGCGGATCCATGGATCAAATTTGTTACAAACTCTTAACCTACATCAAGGGTTAGTTTCGTGTAACATAATATATATAGGAGCAATATTATAGGGGTGGAATAAACATATCAAGAAATGTGTAGATGTCTTAACGGTTGCAAATATAATAACTTTGACATTTGCAAATGCTCCCCCTCGGTGTATGCTACCCCTTGTTTGGGGCACCAAGGAATTGAGCTAAGAAAGTGTACTACAAAACAAAGTTAGTAGACAGGTGCACATATATATAATGACGATGATAGCTATATACACACACACACACACACACACACACATACTATATATTATTATATATATATATATATATATATATATATATATATATATATATATATATATATATATATATATATATATATATAGCAAGACACTAGTGGGGAACAAGACATGTATGTCTTAGGTATAAGTATTCTAAAGTATGACACTTTCAAAGAATAACAATTTGAAACTTAGACACATGCAATCATTGTTTTAATAATAACAACCTAAATCCAAAATTAAAGGAATCATAAAGTATGCTTAAGACACGACAATTTTTAGGAACCAATGATAAGATTCGATCGACACATGCTTAAGAATCAAGACGCATGCTTAAGGACTAAGACCCGACCAACATCTTTCGTTATCACACCAACTTTAATAAACGAGAACAAAATTCGTTTATTGATTGATAGACTATTATTATGAGAATGACTTCTTCCAAGATGTCATTTGGATACGGAGTATTAATGTATTTTGAATGCATGTTCCTTATGGTATCATCATCTAATCAAGATGATAATTTGGATTTGAATAGACTTTCGTCAAGGGTTGTATTTAGAGATTCCTAAATCCTTAAGGTTTCTTTGTTAAGCATTATGTATGCTTTTCATGTTTGGAATGTTTTAGGATAACCATTATCATAAGACTTTAGGTCGAACTAAATGTTGACGATAAGAATGATTTGTTGAGGAGACATACTTTAAAACTAGACGAATGTCACCTAATATCTTGGCTAGATATGCCAAAATATATACTATAAAAGAGTTAAAAAGAATAAGATGAAGATGAAAACGATACGCTCTTGGATGTGAATGAAAATGATTTCATGAAGTGGAAAAACGAAGAAGGATAAGCGTGAATAGAGAGGGAAGATGTTGACTAAAGGTTGACAAAAATGGTGTAGGTTAATATATCATTTTCACTAACGATGACAAGCATGGTATGTTGAAATGATGTGCATGTGATCCTTTAAGGACAAAGGTGGATGATTATGATTGTGAATCCATAGATTTCTTGGGTGTTTAGTTGGTTGTCAATGTTGACGAACAAAGGTGGATATGTGAAATGAGGTGGTTGGTATGTGTGTAATTACACATACCTTTTACTTAATAAAACGACCATAAACGACAAAAAACGCACATAAAATGCCATATATATGCTTGTTTTTATGTTTGTATTGTGCAGGTACCGGATATTCACTAAAGGACGAAAAACAAAGCCAAAACGACAAAACCGAGCACGAGAACGGAAAAAGCGTGATGAAAAGCTAAAGTCAAAAAGTCAATGTCAAAGTCAACAGAAAAGTCAACCCGACAAAGTCAAAGTCAAAGCCGAGCCGAAACCTAAGAAAACTTATCAGGCCAACCCGACCCATTTTATTAGGCCAAGTCAGCCCATTAGTATTTATTTACTAATTTATTAAGCCCAAAAATCTAATAGCCCAATACCCCTTTTAATAAAAAAACCAACCGGCCCAAATTCATATTACTCGGCCCAAACCACAAAACCACTTAACAAGCCCTTAACTCTGTTAGCCCATATCCATTAAACCCCTTACACCGTTAGTCCTTCAAGGACTAACAATGTTAGTCCTTGAGGACTAACGGTGCAAACATCCTGCTAACCTCAAGGACCAAAAATGCAAAATATAAGGACGACTCCTGCAATCCCACTATATACCTTGAGGGGCCATTGTTGCCAATTTCCCAAACCCTCATCCTGTTATACCCTGCACCAAATTAACCTAATTTTCCCGCCTAAACCCTGTACATCCCTCTCCCCTACGTGAACCCTGCAACAACACGACATGAAACCTTCACCCCATGACAAAAACCTCAACCCCACCCCCACATGGGCTCTTGAACACGCTGGCAATCCTAGGGGCTTTCATTGGTCAAGAACAAGACAAGTAATTCAAGGGCTAGGATTTAAAGGATTGGGGGCCAAGGCAAATGGAGGGTCAAGATTGATGCTTTGAGCTCTCTCACTCAACAAACACAACAAGCACACACAGCAGCTTATATAAAGAAAGAAGACAGAGATGAAGAGAGAGTTATCTAGGAGTAGGAGTAGATTAATTTAATGTTTAATGTTTTTAAATTTATGTTTTTAATCTTTTAAACTTTGTCAATTTAATTTTTCCAGCTTGTAATCACTTTATGAGTTTTAACAACTTTTGAAACATGCTCTAGTAAAAAAAATCATGTTTTCAAATTTTAAGGGGTGTTTGGGTCAAGGGTTAAAGTGTGTCAAAACCTGTTTTTAAACCATTGGGTCATTTGGCCAATTTGTGTAAACCTTTTTAAGATGTTTTAATCAGTTTTTAAGAGTCTTAGAGTCTATAAGCTAGTTTTTAAGTTTTCTCTTCTAAGTGTCTCTAACTGTGGTGACAGAACAGTTATAAGGAGCTTATTTGATTAAGCTTTCAAAATAGCTTGTAGGTGTTGTTTTTAGTGTTTCTTTAAGTGTCCTAATGCAGTAGATAAAGTGTCTTTTTGGTTTGCTTTGTTTTATTCAAATCTGTCTAGTCATTTTCTTAGTCTAAAACTGCCCTTTTTCATTTTCAATTTTCAGTTATTTAAACTTGTTTTTAGCTTTTGAAACTTTGAGCATAAGCTCCTTTGGTGTTAAACTCCATCTGTTTTAACGTAGTTTACAATTTGAAGCTTATTTGTTAGCTTATTTTTAGGTCTGCTTATTGCAAATTTGAAAACCAAATAGGATGCTAACTGTGTGAGCAGCCCCTTTCCTTTAGTTTTTTCAGTGCTTAAAAATGTTTCAAATTGTTTTCTTTTTGCTGATTTAGAAAGCCCTTTGGATATGCTTTAAGCTCATATGCCCCATTAAGCCATAAGATCCCATCTTGGTACTTAAAATTAAGCCCAAAAAGTGACTCTTAGGCTGTTTGGTATGCAGATTTAGGCCAAGTTGCTTATTGCTTATCTGAGTTTGCTTATTGCTTTCCATTGCTTATTTTTGCTTAGCTTGCTTATTAAGTGTAGTAGCTCAACTGTTTCTGCTTATTTTGCCTTTCCCTTTGCTTATTTTGCCTTAAGTAGCATAACAGGTTAGCCCTTAGGACTTAGTATAAAAAGTTAAAACTGTCACACTCATTTGCTTATTTGCCAGCTTATTTTTAGTTTTTGAAAAAAGTCATTTTTTTTTAAAGTTTGCTTATTTTGTCTGGTTTACAAGTTTTTTTAAAAAAAAAGATAAAAAAAATATATTTTCCAAAAAGGGAGGCCAAGGATTCGACCCCTAGACCTCCCTCTTCACACATACACGTCCCACAACACACCTCTGCTACCAAACGTGCCCTTGGGTCTTTTCCAATTTAGTTTGCACAATTTATTCTTTTAACCCTTTTTGGCCCTTTTAAGCTTTAAGCTGTTTTTAGCTTATTTAACTGCTTATTTGATAAGCTGTTTTCACCACTTTATTTTTCTTAAATTCTGCATACTTTAAACTACTTTCCATGATTTTTTTAGATTTTTTTAAAAATTGTTTAGTATTTTTAATGAATTTTTCTTTTTAAAACTGTTTTTAAATCATAAAAAATTAAAAAAAATATAATTCTTTTTTTTTAATTTTCTTTTATCATGTAGGACCTAGGAAAAATAAATTTGCATCCGTAGGGTCTAAATTGTAAAATTTGGTTTTTTAAAGAACGGGTTTAAAATCCCGTTCTCGTTTTCGTGTTTTAACTTTAATCACCTTTATTTTTATGTTCCCGTAGACTTAGGATTTACTTTTATGCCTTATTTATGCTTCCCGTAGAATTTTAAGTCATCCATTGCCTTTTTTATGCTTTCCCGTAGTTTAGGTTTAAATTCCCGTGCCTTTTTATGATTTTCCCGTAGATTTAAGTACTCCTTAGTTTAAATGTTCATAATTTCCCGTAGAATCTAGAAAACCCAATCAAATCCTTTGTTATTCAAGCATCCAAAAGTCAAACCAATAACGTAACCGTCAATTTCACGCCTCGTGGGAGAACGACTCGGGTGATTACTTGCCCGGAATCATTTATATCATACCCGTGAGTTTGTTGACCTTTTTCCTAAAGGGTTGACTAGGTTGACTCGCGAGGATTTTGTATTTTGATTAATATTATAGTACTATTTGATATATAACTACCCCTGAAAAGGTAGATAATCAGTGGTAGTTCTTTCATGGTGGAAGAAAAATGAAAGACACGACATTGTGGTGACTCAACAACACTTGAAGCTTGAATATCTTCTTTTTGTTTTTCACTTGCTAGAAAGTGGAAATGATTAGATGATTAGAGAACAAGTGTGGGATGTTCTTGAGGAGATAATTTCATTGGTTTAGATGTGAAGGTCTTTGTTGTGTAGTGATAGACTATGGGTATATCGGTTGTAAGGATTGAGTTTGAGAATGAGGCACATTTTATTACGAAATTCACTTGACTTTTAACAACATAGGCACAAATGCTTATGAGTGTTAGGATATGACGATGGTTTTTTGATCCATAGAGAGGCATCAAGATGGACATAGGTTTGTGCATTGTGAAAGGTGGTTCAACCTCCATGGGTTGTAGTGGTGGCAAGTCACTATTAGAAGGAATTGTTAAAAGGTGAATCTTCTTGTGAAGATGACTACGTAGATGACTCGAGATTGGTAGTAGTAAGGATGATTCAGTTTTTCATTTCATTTTGGTGGTTTGAGGATGTACTAAAACTAGTGATCACTAACAAGAGTGAAGAATAGTTATGAGGTTTTGTGATGTATTGTGGCTTTGGAGTATGAGCGACTTACGCGTTAAAGGCTTGCATTAATTTTGGTTTAGTGATGGGGTGTACTGAGTTGAAAAGGGAAGTGAGTGTTCTTTAAGTTGGTTTCTAGTGCATACGTATCACATATGTGAGTTCATGAGAATATTTGTGTTAAAAGGATATAAGTCACACCCCCAAACGGCGGCTAGTCGGGAAACATAACGTGTACGAGGGGGGCGTCGCGTTGACGTGCATAATAATACATACACAAGATACAAAGAATGACTATAAGGGTACGTTTAAAAATCAACAATCGTTGCTTTAATTAAAAAGATAACAGTTTTACTAGGCCCAAGAAATACGCGGAAGCGAATATAAGGTTTTAAGTTGACACGATGTTAACATAGGATATATAATTCTTGAAAATTGGTTTGCAATGCAAGTGCAACACCATAAACCAAGAAATACATCCATAGCTAAGCACTGAGAAAAACATGGCTAAAACGTCAACATAAAGTTGGTTGAATTCATATGTTTTTGAATTTACTTTTAAAAGTGGACCACAAGTTCACAGTACGCTCGTGACAAGTATAGGAGATAAAACTCACATTACAAGAACTTTACTGTCTTGCGCTATGCTCATGGACACCGAAGTAAATTTAAAAGGAAGGCATACTTATATTCCAAATAAGAATTAATGTCCTAAGGTATCCGAACGATCCTAGTGGAAATCGAACCTGTATATATCGTTTATCGAGATCCCCGTGTGGTAGTTGAGCGCTACTCCACTCGGATAGGAATACTTAGTTCCCAATAGTTCTATTTACACCATTCAGCTTAACTTAACCAGTCCGTGGTTAAGCAACTTGACGGTTCATGATAGTTCGGGCACATGAATGGTTTATTCACTACTTAGGCAACACGTAATCAGGGAAAGGAACGTACTGTGTCCATAGTTAAAAACAAGCAATGGTTTTTCACCCCAAAATAGTAGTAAAGTAAAAGTAGTAAAACATTGGGGCTATGTATCACCTTAGCAAGATGAGCAAATGATAAATCTACGCAAGAAAAATATGAATATAGAAATCTAGCCGCGGACCTTAAATATAACGCGTCTTAGGGAACACGGAAAGTATGCAAGCATTACACAATATGATATCACAAAAACTTCCATGTGTGTTTGCTTTAGTTTGATTATCAAATCATGATGAAATAAAATCATATAGTTTTTCGTTAAGTTTCGACGTTTAACCAAAAATTACTATTTTTAGTAAGTTTCTATTTTAGGAAAGTTTTTAGTTTCGGGACGTTAACACCATCCCCTATATTGGCTTAGTCCATATTTCCTTAAGTGCACTAAAGATATCTAAACGTTTAACTTCCATGTCCATCTTGCTAAAATTCACCAAACTTACTATTTTTAGTAACTTTAACGTTTTTCCTAAAATATGTTAACGACATCTTTAAATGATACTAATCAATATATATGTGTTACTATATGTTTCACTAGTGTTTTAAAAGCTCAAAATATCTCAAAAGTGTCAGAAAACCCATTTTACTATTCATTTGGTATTGCCGAAAAATGTTTCAAGTTTCATTTGGTTATAACTTGGCCGTTTTAAGTCCGATTTTAGTGTGCGATATATGAAAAACTATCTATTCGAAACGAGCTCTCCAAAAACTACTTTTACGTCTAATTAAAACACTCCTAAGTCGCTCAAAACCTCAAAACCATTTCGGATCAGCAACATTATTTTTCACAAACGCTTCCAAAAATCACACCAAACTTCACAATAGTGCTTAATCGAGTCTAATCTCCATTCACAACTAATCCACAACAAAACCAAACCTAAGACTAACTTAATCCTTTCATTTCTATTGTTGCAACTCTCATTCAACTCTCATCTCACCAAGAACATAATATTGAATAAAATCTTGTTTTATAATCTTTCAAATTTTAAAACACAGCATATGGATGTATGGATCTTGAACATATATGAAAGAACATAAGTAAATCATAAGAAAAGATTCAAGACACTTACAAGAATGAAGAACAAGTAGAGAAATCACAAGATCTATACCCAAAATCACTAGATCTATAAAACCCAACAACAAATCTTGAAACCCTAATTTAGATCTTGAAGAAAAACCTTGAAATCAAAGAACCAACACTTGAAATCACCTTAGGTATAAACAATAATCAACCTAGAATACTTGGATCTTGAAGGAAATCAAGAAAAAAAACCTTATAAGGGTGTTTGTTTGTGCCGTGGCCAAAAGAGAAAAAGAAAGAAGAGATAAGATTTTTGAGAGGCTTGGAAATGAGAAGTAACCCTAAGTTATAAGATGTGCTAGTATTTATAGGAAGATATTAGGGTTTAGGGTGTGAATAATAGTGTACATGTGACCAACACACACCAAAGGGGTGTGTGTGAGGGTTCGGCCGAAACAAGGCCACAAGGACCATTATGGTTTAAAATTTTGAGTCTTGGTTCATACTAGATGCATAAGTTGGTTTTAAGTTGGTTAAATGAGGTCAAAGTGTGTAAGTATCACATGTTTTTGTCCAACTTGAGGAAAGGTGCATGAGAAAGACCCTCTCATGTGTCACTTTCATACACATGCATGGGAAATTAAAAAAAAAGATGCATTTGATTTAATTTCAAGACTTATGGTGCATTTGGTTTGGTTTAGGCGTCCAATATATAACAAGAGAGGAGGGTGAACGAAATTTTTGCCTTAAGAACACGAGATGGACGATAACTAAAGTTTACACGAACAGATTTCGAGTTTTCGGGGTTCCGTTAGGTCAAAAACGCGAAGAACGTAATTTTTAGCGTTAAAACGTAAAAATAAATACCGGGAGTGATCGTAAACTACGACACACTTAGAAAAGATAACATAACTCATATAATATCTAAACTAATCAAAATACGAAGTCGGAACGCGTCCGATGACGTTTTTCAGATTTACGCGGGTTAACTTCCTAGTAAACTGCCGGATTCAAACGTAACGTATAAAAATCAAAAATAATGATCAGAAAAGTTTAAAATATTGACCTGAAATTTTCAGGGTGTGACATTCTTCCCCCGTTAAAGAAGCTTTGTCCTCAAAGCTTAAGACGTAGACTAAGGGTTAACGAAAAGATGAGGGTACTTTTTCTTCATTTGGTCCTCGCGCTCCCAAGTAAACTCGGGCCCTCGTCTCGAATTCCAACGGACCTTCACGATTGGAATACGGCTTTGCTTTATCCGTTTAACTTCTCGATCCATAATTTCAACTGGTTCTTCAATGAAATTGAGCTTGTCATCAATCTCATCTACGAAACACTTCTTCAAATTGGAAACTTGAAAAGTGCTATGAACTCGGCTCAATTGCTCTGGGAGTTCAAGTCGATAAGCAAGCGTTCCTACTTTAGCAAGAATCTTGAAAGGTCCAATATAGCGAGGTTCAGCTTCCCCCGTTTGCTGAAGCGTATCACCCCTTTCCATGGCGATACCTTCAACATAACCTTTTCTTCAACCTTGAATTCTAATGGCTTACGTCTCTTGTCGGTGTAGCTCTTATGTCTATCTCGTGCAGCTTGAATATGCTTCTTGATCTGAATGATCTTCTTAGTTGTTTCATGAACAATTTCAGGACCAATGAGCTAAGCGTCTCCCACTTTAGCCCAACAAATAGGTGATCGACATTTTCGGCCGTAGAGAGCTTCAAACGGTACAGCTTTGATACTCGTGTGATAACAGTTGTTATAGGAAAACTCCACCAAAGGTAGGTATCTATCCCTACCTTCCCCAAAATCAATCACACAAACACGTAGCATGTCTTCCAAAGTTTGGATGGTTCTTTCACTTTGACCATCAGTCTGTGGATGATAAGCCGTACTCATATACAATTGAGTACCTAGGGCTTTGTTCAGCGATTTCTAGAATTAAGATGTGAACTTACTGTCTCGATCAGAAATAATCAAAACCGGCACTCCATGTCTCGAGACTACTTCCTTCATGTATTGTCTCGCCAACTTCTCCATTAAGTCAGTCTCCATCATAGGTAAAAAATGAGCAGATTTTGTAAGTCGGTCAATAATTACCCAAATTATATCTTGACCAGTTGATGTCTTTGGCAACTTTGTAACAAAATCCATTGTAATGTTCTCCCACTTCCATACCGGGATCACAGATTGAACAAACAAACAGGATGGTTTTTGGCATTCAGACTTGACTTTGGTACATGTCAAACATTTACTAACGTATGTGGCAATCTCAGCTTTCATATTCGGCCACCAATATAGTTTCTTTAAATCTTGGTACATCTTGTCCGATCCAGGATGAATTAGATATTTTGACTTATGCGATTCATTCATAATCAACTCTCTTAAGTTACCTCGACAATGTATCAAACTTCTCCCATTCAAGCATAATGTTCCATCAGCACGTTGCTCTAGCTTCTTAATCATACCACATAGATATTTGGTTCTAAAATTCTTCTCTTTCCTCGCCTCAACTTGAGCGTTTAAAATTTGCACAGGAAGGTTCAGACCAATCGTCAAATCCAAAGCTCGAACTCGTAGTGGCTTAATCCGTTCCTTTTGGCTCAAGGCATCTGCCACCACGTTTATCTTTCCTGGATGATACCGAATCTCGTAGTCGTAGTCGCTCAACAGTTCTAACCATCTACGTTGTCTCATGTTCAACTCCTTTTGATCTAGAATATGTTGCAAACTCTTATGATCAGTGAACACAACGCATTTCGTGCCGTACAAATAATGTCTACATATTTTAAGAGCAAACACTACAGCTCCAAGCTCTAAGTCATGTGTAGTGTAATTCTTCTTATGAATCTTGCGTTGGCGTGATGCGTAGGCTATGACTTTCTCCCTTTGCATCAAAACTGCGCCCAACCCTTTACGAGAAGCATCACAGTAAACCATGAAGTTTTCACTACCTTCGGGTAAAGCCAAAATCGGTGCACTACACAGTTTCTGCTTCAACAGTTGAAATGCAGCTTTTTCCTTTTCACTCCAGTCAAACTTCACATTCTTCTGAGTCAGCTTCGTCATAGGTTTGGCAATCTTCGAGAAACCTTTGATAAATCGTCGGTAATAGCCAGCAATACCTAGAAATTGACGAATCTCTGTCGGAGTCTTGAGCGATGCCCAATCCTTGATTGACTCAATCTTAGCTGGGTCCACGTGAATGCGTTCACTATCAATCACGTGACCAAGAAATTGTACCCTTGACAGCCAAAAATCACATTTCGAAAACTTAGCGTACAATTCTTCCTTCTTAAGCAATTCCAAAATTAACTTAAGATGTTCTGCGTGCTCTTCCTTGCTCTTGGAGTAGATCAAGATGTCATCAATAAAAACGATCACGAATTTATATAAGTATGGTTTGCACACCCGATTCATCAGATCCATGAATACCGTCGGTGCGTTGGTCAGTCTAAACGGCATCACTTGAAACTCATAGTGACCGTAGCGTGTTCTAAACGCTTTCTTTGGAATGTCTTCCTCTCAAACTCTGAGTTGGTGATAACCAGATCTCAGGTCGATCTTAGAGTAGACTCTTGACCCTTGCAACTGATCAAATAAGTCGTCGATTCTTGGAAGTGGATATCGATTCTTCACAGTTAGCTTGTTCAACTCGCGGTAATCAATACATATCCGAAAAGATCCATATTTCTTTTTGACAAACAAGACCGGGGCTCCCTAGGGTGAGGAAATCGGTCTTATAAATCCCTTGTCAGAAAGTTCTTGTAGTTGAGTAGACAGTTCTTGCAGTTCTGACGGTGCTAATCTAGCGTGCCACAGGTGCAGCACCAAGGACCAAGTCAATTTGAAATTCAACTTTTCGCATTGACGGTAATCCAGGAAAATCTTTTGGAAAGACCTCCGGAAAGTCCCGTACAGTCAGCACGTCCTCAAGTTGCTTCTCCTACGTCTTGTCTTCGGTTTCCTTCTTCGTAACTTGTGCCAAAAAAATTAGGCAACCTCTCTTAATATATTTATGAGTTTTAGTGCACGATATGATGCTCAACTTCGACTTCTCTCCTTTGCCGTCTCTATCACCTTGAACTATCAAAACTTCGTCTCCATAAGGAATTCGTACAATCTTCTCATCATAAACAATCACTGCATGATGGTTCGCTAACCAATCCATGCCGATGATGACATCAAAACTACCAAGTTCTACCGACATTAGGTCAATATTGAATGGGTGACCTAACAATCCTAACGTACAACCTCTAAGTACGGTATTAGTTTCAAAATTCTTTCGTCGGCTAATTCGGCAGCATAGCTAACGTCTAAGGTATCAGGGGTTACATCAAGCAAAGTACTAAAAGCAGTCGACACAAAACTTCTATTGACGCCTGAATCAAATATCATACAAGCATAATGGTTATTGAGAAGAAACGTACTGTAACATCCGGTAATTTTCGGAACTTTAGATAACTATCTTACCCTGTGACTTTTTGGGTCTGGCTTGACTTATAAGAACGATCATCTAAATCACGTTTTCACGACTCGGACTCTAAAGCAATTTGATGTAAAACGACATTCCTGACAACTTTTTAGTTTTGCCCGAGACCTGGAAACGAACAAAAAAGAGCTAAAACAGCACGGCAAACATTTTTCAAACAATATACAACGCGGACACACAAAAACAATTAAATTTGTTTTTAATTATCAGTATTTATTTAATAAAAATATTAAATAAATTATTCATCATTTTTAATTAGAAGCGTTGTTGATAACGTGAATACTCGAGCTTAAATCCATTTTTATTTCGGACGAGGCAAAACCGGTTCGCAAAATGAATAACAGATATTTTATTAAATGTTATAAAATATTTATGAAATATTATCAAGCGAATACTCATTTTTATCGGAAAAATGATTTGAAAAACAATGGCGCAAGTTTCGTGCGTTGAATCATTCGTTAAGCCGCTCAAATGAGTCCCGAACCAATATATTATAAAAGTTTCCTAAAACTTTCACTTTTGGTCCCTGTAAAATATTTACAAAACAAACCCTCAACTATTAAACATATTACATTTTAATATTAAAGTTTTATATATATATAAAATTTATATATTAAAATTTCATTTACATCTCTAATATACACACACACTCAATATACACTCTCTCTTCCCCAATTATCCGGCCACCACCCACCGCCGGCCACCACCGCCGCCGGCCACCACCGGCCGCCGCCGGAAAACTTTTTCGGCGAGTTTTCCGGCCAACATCAAAGATGCTCCTCATCAACGGATCTACTCGATCCCCACTACCACTCGCGGCCACGCGCCATTTTTCCCTTCCCCCTCTCCGACAGCCGCAACCCATCACCACCAGGATGCGTTTGGTGTTGTTCTCAGTCGTAGGGTGCGTGTGGTTTTATTAATACACCACAAGGGTGCGTTCGGGTTCAAGCCACCAGCAGGGTGCGTTGGTTTTCGGGTCACAGCACAGGGGTGCGTTGGGTTTTATAGTACCACCACGAAGGGTGTTTGTTTTGGTGGTCAACCCGCGGTAAAGGTGCGTTTGGCTGTTCTTAACAGCCATGAGGGTGCGGTTGGGTCATAGGTTAGCAGCCCAAAATAGGTGTGTTGGTTTTATGGTTATGATAAAAACGCATGGGGTGCGTCTGTTCTAGTTGTAACAGCCATTAGGGGTGCGTTTGGGCTGTTGTGGAGATTAGGGTGCGTTTGGGGTTTATATCAACGCCAACAAGGGTGCGTTTGGTATATCAAAAACAGCCCGAGGGGCATGTTTGGTTTATAATAATGCACAAAGGGTGCGTTGGTTTTTCTGTCACCGAAAAGGGTGCGTCGAGTTTGGGTTCATAAAAGGGTGCGTTTGGTTTACCAACGCAGCGGGTGCGTTTGGTTTACCAACGCAGCGGGTGCGTCGGGTTAGGGTCCTCAAACCTAAGGATGCGTTGGTTTTTTGGTTTCACAGCCAAAGGGGTGCGTTTGGCGCATTAACTGTAACATCCGAGAATTTTCAACATCTAGGAATTTTTGGAATTTTAAAGGACTATTTTAACCTTTGACTCTTCAAGTCTGACTTGACTTTTTGACTTTTGGTCTTTTATTGTCACATAAAAACGATTACCGCATAACTGGTAAAATTTTCGGAACATATTTCAATAATAAATCATATTTATTATTACATGTTTGTCGTTTATAAAATTTATTTTTAAATTATTTGATTCGAAAACGAAAAAGGATATATATTAATTCATAGTTGATTTATCAAAAACGAACCACTAAATCACGTTTTCACGATTCGGACCCTAAAGCAATTTGATGTAAAACGACATTCCTGACAACTTTTCAGTTTTGACCGAGACCTGAAAACAGTCAGAAAGTGACTGAAATGCCCTCGCAAGATTATAGAAACAAGAAAATAATTAAATCATATTTAATTATCACTTTTTATTAAATAAAATATTTAATAAATTATTTATCATATTATTAAAAAACGTTTGTTAAAAACGCAAATTTTCAAGTTAACGTTCATTTTACGGACAAAGTTTGTCAGTGATACACAAATAAATAATAAACAGTTTAAATAAACTTTATAAAACATTTATAAAATAATAGTCGTGTAAATACTCATTTTTATCAGAAAAATAATTTGGAAAACAATGGCGCAAGTTTCGTGACTCGAATCATCCGTTAAGTCGCTCAAACGAGTCCTGAACCACTATTTTACAAAATAATACTCAAAAGTTACACTTTTGACCCCTGGGAAATATTTACAAAATTCACCCCGAACTTATTAATACTTGCTACTAAATTTAAAAGTTTTATTATAAATAAATTTTTTTAATAAAATTTCTCATTTCATTTTATATAAAACACACACACTCCCTCTTCTCTCCCCCTCCCCCTCAACCTCTGGCAGCCACCGCCGGATTCCGGCCAGCGCCACCACGCCGCCACCGGAAAACTTTTCTGGCAAGTTTTCCGGCCGAAACCAAAATTGTTTCTCATTCCCCGATCTACCTGATCCACCAACTCATGCGCCTCTGCGCGCCTGCTCTGCCACCACCATCCACTCACCGCCACTGCCGCTGCCACCCACGACACCACCACAACCGCGCCATCCTCACCACCTTGTCACCATTTCCACCAAAGTCATCACCTCCCCCACACCACTGACCACCGCGACCACCACCCAAGGGTGCGTCGGGTTTGGTTTTGCAGCCGCAAGGGGCGTCTGTTTTTGTGGTTTGCACCACCGTAGGGTGTGTCCGGGTTGGGTTAAGCACCAAAAGGGTGCGGGTGGGTTTGGTTTTCCCCGAAAAGGGTGCGTTTGGATTCGGGTCAGCATCAAGGGCTGCGTTTGGTTTGGTTTTATAATCACCTAAGGATGCGTTTGGTTGTTATAAACACCACCAAGGGTGCGTTTGATTTTCATGCCAAAGAGGGTGCGTTTGATTTTCATGCCAAAGAGGGTGCGTTTTGGTTGGCTGCCACCACCACAAGGGTGCGTTTGGCAGTTAACACCACCACAAGGGTGCGTTTGGCAGTCAACACCACCACAAGGGGTGCGTTCGGGTTGAGTTATAACCCGAAAGGGTGCGTTTGGCTTGCATTAGGGTGCGTTTGGTATAGTGACAACAGCTAGGGGTGTTTGTTTTTGGTTATTAACATTGAAAAGGGTGCGTTTGGTATAGTGACAGCAGCTAGGGGTGTTTGTTTTTGGTTATTAACATTGAATAGGGTGCGTTTGGTTTAGTAGAAAAACACCACGGGGTGCGTTTGGCTGTGTAAATGCAATAAGGGTGCGTTTGGTATTAAAGACAAGCACCAAAGGTGCGTTTGGTTTGGCAGCCAAGCACTAAAGGTGCGTTTGGTTGGACAATTTGACGTATAGGGTGCGTTTGGGATAACAGAAACACACAAGGAGTGTGTTTGGGTTTGAAATAAGCACCACGGGGTGCGTTTGGGTTTAGAGAAGACAACAAAGGATGCGTTTGGTTTAGCGAAACAACAAGGGTTCGTTTGGTTTATACACTTGACTAATAAATATAACACGAGACTTTATGAATTATAAATCGGAACTAAAATGGTGGTTAATGGTTAAATAAATATGGTATTTATTAATTTGTTTAGTTTTAAATATATATAAATATATATTTAAAACACTTAGATATTTTGCAACGCGCGGTTTGTTGAAAAGTGGAAAAGAAAACATTAGGTTTTATAAATATGGGGAAACGTTATATAACCGGGAAGGTCATGACGAAATTTATATAACTTTTTATATTTAGTAATGTTTTACTAAAGCCTCTATTATTTTAGAAACCGATAAAAGGGACTAAGTTATATTTTAAAGATATAATAATTTGTATTATACAATAACCTGATAAACGAACGAAAACTATACATTTACAATGAGATAATTATTTTAGACACGACTCGTCGAGGAAACGAAATATAAATTTATAAAATATTATTTTATATTTTATAATTGTCAGCAAGAAGATAACATAACCGGATAAACGGGTCAAACTAATTGGTTTAATCAATTACTCACACCTATTATCTAATACCTGCACAACATTATATACGTCACATTAATCTTTGGATTGTTTGTCTTTGTTATATAATTCACGATATGAGTTATATAAGGGTTTATTTATCATATGTAATATATACAAAATATATTACATACTTTGCGTTCACTTTTCAATTTATTTATTTAAACAACCACCAAACTATTACAACTTTAAATCTAAATCTTTTATCAACGTGTCGCGTTGACATAACCATTCATCGAAAAACCCAAATACATTATCCTAGGCTAGTGTGACTTAGCCGTTAAGATTAGTTGCAACTTCTTGATCGAGCCTCTTCGTCTTCCGTTCGTATTGTGCATATTAGATGCCTATCTGTTAATCGTTCTACATCATCGAGGTGAGTTTCATAGCCCCACGTTTTACATGTTTTACATATATTTTTTAGGTGAGAACATGCTTGTTACAAATTCAATTACGTGTTTGATTTAAACTCGCTACGTGCTCATTTACAACTCGTTTGTACACATGTTTACAAACGCACTTACTTGGTTGAATTTCCATACTCATTCTTACAGCTTGCGAAGAGATACAATACTTGGTTTAGTTTTTGGACGTAAACACATACTATATTTTATGATTACGGATTAGATCAGGTTGTATGTTATAAAGTAATTCAATGTTGAGGGTGTCCAGGTGGCGACATTCGGTGTTGGCATACGTAATGCAATTCAATGCTGAGGGTGTCCAGGTGGGGCATCTGGTGTAGGCACACGTAAAATAATTCAATGCTGAGGGTGTCCAGGTGGAGCATCCGGTGTAGGCACACGTAAAATAATTCAATGCTGAGGGTGTCCAGGTGGGGGCATTCGGTGTAGGCACATGTAAAGTAATTCAATGCTGAGGGTGTCTAGCTGGGGACATCTGGTGTAAGCACATGGTAATTATTTCTGTTAGCGCATCAGTTTCATGAGCTTGAGTAATCGTAATCATTGTTTTATACTCACATAGATATTTACTGTGCCTTGAATATAGTGGCAATACATACTTGAAACATTTTTGGTGACATTGAATTCATCATGCATTCTTTATAAATCTTTGGGATAAGATTGGTACTTTTGGTGACATAAAATGCGTCGTGCATTCTTTATAAATCTTTGGGATTTTTACATGGTACTGTGATGACACAGTGGACAAATACATTCAATTGAAACTTACATTCATATTTAAACTAACCTATGAACTCACCAACTTTATGTTGACCGTTTTAAGCATGTTTTTCTCAGGTGATATAGATACTTGGCTTACTTGAAGTGCATTGGAGTCTATACATTCAAGTTTTTCATGGTGATGAAATTATGGGACAAATGTTATATCAATTTCAAGGAAATCAACGAGATTATTTTTCAAACGACACATTTAGAGGTCGTTCTCTTGTATCTAGCGTTGTGTATTATGAAGTAGCACCCCAAGTGGTATTCCGCTGCGTTGTGATTTTTGGAGGTGTTACAGATTGGTATCAGAGCACTGGTTATAGAGAACTAGGTTGCATATTTTACCCTAGACTATAACCGTTTTCACAAACATTGCATCACATCAAACATTTTCAAAGTGCATACACGCTACTTGCTTATGTGCTTACATTACGTGCTGCATTAAGTGCTTACGTGACATACATATATATAATATATATATGCTTGCATTCCTTTCGCGTATATCGTACGCTTATTTATATAAGAGTTATTATATAAATACCAGAATATTTTTAAGACATTGTGGGTTGCACAATGGTCTCATTCTACTCGTCAGACATTGTGAGTTGCGCAATGGTCTCACTTCGTTCTCAGACATTGTAAGTTAAACAATGGTCTCTAAGGATATTATTTTTCTTCATAGCTTTATACTATATTGTATTACACGGAGACCGTCATAATTTTGTTTACATGGAATTATGTATGAATCTAAGTATTACAAGTCTTGTATGGGCGGGACTTGTAATAGGAAGATTGATATGATAATCGCTATGCTGATTCGTTCATAGAGACCTTTACCTTATTTACTCTAACCGAGTACTCATTAACTATCTTGAACTCTATGTTGATCTCGCCTGGCAGTTTTTACTCCCAGTCTCCGAAGACGAGTTTTAAATCACTCGTCCCATACTCATTAGAACACATGCATCGTCATGTCAACCACCTTGAAGGTTATGAGAGTACGCGTATTGCACCGGGAATTATTAAGTAGGATGATTTATAATCTATTTATTTGAAAGGATTGGGACGCCTCTTCATTTAAATAAATAAATTGTAAATCACCGAACCATAAGTTTATCAATTCATTATTTACATAAATTGGGACGCTTCTTTATGCAAATAATGAATTGTAAATGAGTGGGCTTAATGGTATCCGATATGACACGAGTATGAACCTGAACTCGATAATCACCAGAATCCGTTAAAAGGGTCTAGAGACACAATCGTGTCTTGCCACTCAGCAGCATCTTAAGGCCTCGCTTGGAACTACCTTATCTCATTCTTAAGTTATTACTTTTGCCGTTGCTAATCCTCGCGATCACGAACTGTTAGTGGAGCTAACAGACTTGTTACACAATTGAACTATTGGAGTTGCTTCATCCTCGAACTAACGACTGAGTACCATAATCCGCCGTCTATCGCATAAGCTCTCTCGCGAGCTCCTCTCATTTATTAAACTTTATTCTGGGGATATTGTTTCTCGGAGGGTCCTCACCCTCTGCATCCCATCACCATTTGTCAATAGTTATTGTCGTTATGGTTGCTGTTGATTGGGTTCTAGAGCGGTCCCGACTGATACAACTTTATCCAATAGGTAATGCAACTCCCCTTAAACGAGATAAACACCTATCGACGAAACAGATAGTTGGACTATTCATTTCGGGCCACTAGTAGGAAGACTTAGGTCGCGATACATCCTAGTACTGCCAAGTAAGTTGGGTACTTACATCCATAAGCCACGTTGATGTGAATCATCGAACCTTACAGATAGTAGAAACGAGACTCCGTCCTCGGACATTTAGAAACTTATACAAACATACTCACGCGACTACACCTTCTTCTTGAGGTTTTCACTATAATGAGACTTTCCCTATAACGCGGTTATACCAGTCATAAGATCTGTAATGATATATTTTGAGATACCCATTTTGATGGATTAAATATCCTGGACAAACCTAGCCAAAATTTTTGGTAGATTGAGAAGTGTAGAAACACCGAATTTTGCTGAATAAAGTTATCAGCGTCTTGTTTAGAACGAGTTTATTAAACCTTAAGTCTTTCCTTGGTCACACAATCGGATAACACAAATTTAATCTCGGGACGAGATTTCTTTAAGGGGTAGGTACTGTAACATCCGAGAATTTTCAGAATTTTAAAGGACTATTTTAACCTTTGACTCTTCAAGTCTGACTTGACTTTTTGACTTTTGGTCTTTTATTGTCACATAAAAACGATTACCGCATAACTGGTAAAATTTTCGGAACATATTTCAATAATAAATCATATTTATTATTACATGTTTGTCGTTTATAAAATTTATTTTTAAATTATTTGATTCGAAAACGAAAAAGGATATATATTAATTCATAGTTGATTTATCAAAAACGAACCACTAAATCACGTTTTCACGATTCGGACCCTAAAGCAATTTGATGTAAAACGACATTCCTGACAACTTTTCAGTTTTGACCGAGACCGGAAAACAGTCAGAAAGTGACTGAAAAACCCTCGCAAGGTTATATAAACAAGAAAATAATAAAATCATATTTAATTATCACTTTTTATTAAATAAAATATTTAATAAAATATTTATCATATTATTCAAAAACGTTTGTTAAAAACGCAATTTTTCAAGTTAACGTTCATTTTACGGATAAAGTTTGTCAGTGATACTCCTAATAATAATAAAACAAGTTTCAATAACTTTATAAAACATTTATAAAAATTAATAGACGTGTAAATAGCTCTTTTTTATCAGAAAAACTAATTTGGAAAACATATGGCGCAAGTTTATGACTCGATCATCCTGTTAAGTCGCTCCAAACGAGTCTGAACCCACTTTTTTTACAAAAATAATACTCAAAAGTTACATTTTGACCCCCTTGGGAATATTTACAAAATTCACCCGAACATTATTTAATATCTTGCTACTAAAATTTAAAAGTTTTATTATAAATAAATTTTTTTAATAAAATTTCTCATTTCATTTTATATAAAACACACACACTCCCTCTTCTCTCCCCCTCCCCCTCAACCTCCGGCAGCCACCGCCGGATTCTGGCCACCGCCACCACGCCGCCGCCGGAAAACTTTTCCGGCGAGTTGTTTTTTTTTTTTTTTTTTTTTTTTTTTTTTTTTTTTTTTTCGGCCGAAACCAAAATTGTTTCTCATTCCCCGATCTACCCGATCCACCAACTCACGCGCCTGCTCCGCCACCACCATCCACTCACCGCCACTGCCGCTGCCACCCACGACACCACCACAGCCCGCGCCATCCTCACCACCTCGTCACCATCTCCACCAAAGCCACCACCTCCCCCACACTACTGACCACCGCGACCACCACCCAAGGGTACGTCGGGTTTGGTTTTGCAGCCGCAAGGGGCGTCTGTTTTTGTGGTTTGCACCACCATAGGGTGCGTCCGGGTTGGGTTAAGCACCAAAAGGGTGCGGGTGGGTTTGGTTTTCATCGGAAAGGGTGCGTTTGGATTCGGGTCAGCAGTAAGGGCTGCGTTTGGTTTGGTTTTATAATCACCAAAGGATGCGTTTGGTTGTTATAAACACCACCAAGGGTGCGTTTGATTTTCATGCCAAAGAAGGTGCATTTTGGTTGGCTGCCACCACCACAAGGGTGCGTTTGGCAGTCAACACCACCACAAGGGGTGCGTTTGGGTTGAGTTATAACCCGAAAGGGTGCGTTTGGCTTGCATTAGGGTACGTTTGGTATAGTGACAGCAGCTAGGGGTGTTTGTTTTTGGTTATTAACATTGAAAAGGGTGCGTTTGGTATAGTGACAACAGCTAGGGTGGTGTTTGTTTCTTAGGTTATTAACATTGAAAAGGGCGCGTTTGGTATAGTGCAGCAGCTAGGGGTGTTTGTTTTTGGTTATTAACATTGAATAGGGTGCGTTTGGTATAGTGACAGCAGCTAGGGGTGTTTGTTTTTGGTTATTAACATTGAATAGGGTGCGTTTGGTTTAGTAGAAAAACACCACGGGGTGCGTTTGGCTGTGTAAATGCAATAAGGGTGCGTTTGGTATTAAAGACAAGCACCAAAGGTGCGTTTGGTTTGGCAGCCAAGCACTAAAGGTGCGTTTGGTTGGACAGTTTGATGTATAGGGTGCGTTTGGGATAACAAAACACACAAGGGGTGTGTTTGTGGTTTGAATGCATAGGCACCACGGGGTCGTCTTGGGTTTCGAGAAGAAAAAAGATGGTTTGGTTTAGCGAAACATACAAAGGTTCGTTTGGTTTATACACTTGACTAATTAAATATAACACAAGCTTTATGGAATATAAATCGGAACTAAAATGGTGGTTAATGGTTATATAAATATATTATTTATTAATTTTGTTTTAGTTAGAATCAATTATATAAATATATATTTAAAACACGTAGATATTTTACAACACGCGGTTTGTTGAAAAGTGGAAAAGGAAAAAACATTAGGTTTTATAAATTATGGGGGAAACGGTTATTAACCGGGAATGGTCATGACGAAATTTATATAACTTTTGTATATTTATAATGTTTTACTAAAAAGCCTCTATTATTTTAGAAACCGATATGGGGATAAAGTTAATCTTTTAAGCATCTAATCATTTGTATTATACAATAACCGGATAAACGAACGAAAACTATACTTTTACAATGAGATAACTATTTTAGACACGACTCGTCGATGAGAAGAAATATAAATTTATAAAATATTATTTTATATTTTATCATTGTCAACTAGAAGATAGCATCATAATTGTCATAAAAGCTGTACAAACATCGTTTTAACATAATTTGTAACCTTAAAACATCGTTTACATCTATACGAGAACTTTTATTTAATTTAATTGTTTTCTTTGTTATATAATTCCGATTTGGAATTATATACTAGTTCATTTTTTAATTTAAATATACGGAATATTATTACACACTTTGCGTTTACTTTATGATTTATTTTATTTAACCAACCACCAAACTATTACAACTTGGAAATCTAAAACTTTACCAACGTGTCACATTGACGTAACCATTCATCGGGAAACCCAAATACATTATCCTAGGCTAGTGGGACTTAGCCGTTAAGATTAGTTGCAACTTCTGGGTCAAGCCGTTTCGGTTTCCGTTTGTGCTGTATTTAATACGTGCATCTCTGCAAATCGTTCTTCATCATCAATGTGAGTTTCATAGCCCCACGTTTGACATGTTTTACATATATTTTTGAGGTGAGAACATGTTGGTTACAAATTCAATTACGTGTTTGATTTAAACTCGCTATGTGCTCATTTACAACTCGTTTGCATACATGTTTACAAACGCACTTACTTGGTTGATTTCCATACTCATTCTCACATCTTGCGAGGAGATACAATACTTGGTTTAGTTTTTGAACGTAAACACATACTAAACTTTTATGATTACGGATTAGCTCAGGTTGTATGTTATAAAGTGATTCAATGCTGAGGGTGTCCAGGTGGGGGCATCCGATGTAGGCACACATAAAGTAATTCAATGCTGAGGGTGTCCAGGTGGGGGCATCCGGTGTAGGCACACATAAAGTAATTCAATGCTGAGGGTGTCCTAGTGGGGGCATCCGGTGTAGGCACACGTAAAGTAATTCAATGCTGAGGGTGTCTAGGTGGGGGCATCCGGTGTAGGCACATGTAAAGTAATTCAATGCTGAGGGTGTCCAGGTGGGGACATCCGGTGTAAGCACATGGCTATTATTTCTGTTAGCGCATCAGTTTCATGAGCTTAGAGTAATCGTAATCATTGTTTTATACTCACATGGATATTTACTGTGCCTTGAATAAAGTGCAATACATACTTGAAACATTTTGGTGACATTAAATTGGTCATGCATTCTTTATAAATCTTTGGGATAAGATTGGTACTTTTGGAAACATAAAATGTGTCGTGCTTTCTTTATAAATCTTTGGGATTTTACATGGTACTGTGATGACACAGTGGACAAATACATTCATTTGAAACTTACATTCATATTTAAACTAACATATGAACTCACCAACTTTATGTTGACCGGTTTAAGCATGTTTTTCTCAGGTGATATAGATACTTGGCTTACTTGAAGTGCATTGGAGTCTATACATTCGAGTTTTTCATGGTGATGCAATTATGGGACAAATGTTATATCAATTTCAAGGAAATCAACAAGATTATTTTCAAACGACACATTTAGAGGCCGTTCTCTTGTATCTAGCGCTGTGTATTATGAAGTAACTCCCCCGGACAAAATTCCGCTGCGACACGAAATTTTGGGGGTGTTACACGTTCACATTACTTACAAGCCGCAAAAAGAAATAGCCACACATGGCCGCGACATACAAAAAGAGAAACGTACAAGCGTTCAGGATACAACTAGCCGCCATAGCAGACCACATAAGGTCACGGCACAAACTTGAAGCTAAAAGCGACAAGTCTCAAACTTAGGGACGGCAACAACGCTTCCCAGGGCCTCATCCGTGTCTTCTTCATCATAATCCTCGACGGAGAGAGGGCCCACGGAAGTACTAGCCTCACCCACCCAAGTCTGGGAAGACAGAGGAGCAGAGACTATATCCATCATCAGTTGGCGGAGAGCCGCAACATGCTTCTTGGCCCCCTCAGCACGGGCATGTACGTTCATCAAAGCATAGGACAGGGAAGTCTCCCCGACGGCCGTTGTATCACCAGCATGATGAATAGGAACGGAAAGCTGCTCAATGCATGGCTGTAAATAAGCAGCTTTCAGAAGGACAACAAGGGGTCCGTCCAGTAGGAAGCAATACAGAACCTCATCCATCCCAACATCCTTCTTAGACTTCAACAAACTTACCAAGGGGAAGTTTACATCCTCGAGGGCTTTAACCGCGTTAACATAACGTGCTATGGCAGCCTCCGGGTTGTAAGCATCAACCGCAAAGAGACTTCTTCTGGCAGTCCCATGGTGATGACCGGCTTTTAAGCCTTCCTACATACCAAAATCAACAGCCCGACCCAAAGCATGACCCAGAGTGCCTTGGTACACAGGAGATTTCAAACATTTGAGGAGAGCAAGCTGTATCCTATCAGTCAGGAGCCACCTTCTTCCGGCCAAAGTAGTTAAATAGGTGGGGTAGAATTCCCCCTCCAGATGGCCAGAGACATCCATTACGTGTGCCTCACGCTCGGCAACACGGTTATACAACTCTTGGGCCTGCTGTTCCTGCTGAACCTCCATCCTTTCCTTAAAATCCTGAAAACTGGCACGCAGAGAAGAAACCTACAAAAACAAGAACACTTAAAAACACAAACACAAATAAGCAAATACATGCTGAATAAAGGGTACGGACATACCTCAGAGGCGAGCCTATCTCGCTCAAAAGCTAAGGACGTAATTTTGTGCCCGACCTCGGCACAGGTCACCTTAGCATCGTCCAGGGTAGACGCGAGAGAAGTGGCACGAGAGTTAAGCAAAGAGATGTCATGATATTTCTGAGTAACAGTGATTCTGAGCGCTGACACCTCCGCGGTTAAAGCAGACTTCTCCTCGGACAATGATGAAACTTGATCACGAAGGCGGATAACCTCCGCGGCTTACGCCTCCTTCTTTGCCAGTTTGGACTTCAGCTTCAGGATCTCTAAATCTTTCTCCTCCAGCATCCTTCCACGAGCATCATATTTAACCCTGAGCTTTTCCTTAAGCTCCAGTTCATGCTCCGCGCGTGACCTCACCTCCGCCCCAAGACACACATGCCGCGCTGCCCCTACGTTAAACTCTGTGTACAGTTGGTCGTAGTCCATACTACGGAGAGTAGAAAAGAAGGCAGGGGGAGCAACACGGTCCACTAAGGTGCGGCAAGAAAAACCATCATCTAGCAGTGAATCATTGGTAATGCTCCACCTAGGGACATACCAGCGCTTCGCCTCGGAAGGGTCCAAGGTAGTAGGCGAATAAAAAGAGTCATCAGACCCTTTCGACTCCTCAGGATGGGAAGGACCGGCCAAGTCCGGATTAACATTCATTGCCAATTTAGTAGTCGCAGCGGCCCCGGTGGAAGTTATGGCAGCAGCAGTAGTATCTACCATAATAGCCAAAGCACTAGAGCTGTAAAGACAAATAAAAATTGATGTTTAGAAAGGGTTCGGAAACTCAGTTGACAAAGGGTGTATATATATACCTCTCCATAGTAGTACAAATCCGGAGGTTTGTTCGGGCAGAAGAATCTAAAAAACCTTCGCTCTCCTGAGAAGGAGGAGCAACGGAGGGAGAAACAAATTGTTCCCGGTCCGGCAAACGAGAACCTGCCAGCCTAATCTGTTCTAGACCGGCAAGATTTTTACCACCAGCGCCGGAAGCAAGGGCAGGGTGATCTGTCCTCAATTTTTTAGCAGGAAGAACATCGCTATGCTTCTGCAACCTTCTCTTCTTAACCTTCTTGGACTGCTCCGTAACAACCTCCTCTCACTTTGCCTCACCATAGCCGTACCCTCATCCGGGTCCGCTAACTCTAGATAAGCGTCCTCTTCAGCAACATCTTCCTGCCCTCCCTCATTCGGAGCAGGGATCTCCGCGGCCGCAGCAGAACTACTACCCCCAGCTGCAGGAATCACCAGAGGCATGAAGCAATGTTGGGTACTCTCTAGCAACTTCACCTGATCATCTCCCTTCTGAACCTCCACCGCCCGGACCTTCCGAGGGTCAGCAGTCTTGATAAAATCCAACAAGCCCATATCTGCAAAATAAACATCAAATAATCAGGTTTTATAATATAAAAGTACCACTACTAAAAGGAAATAACACCCACCCGTTCTGTCAGGATGCTCAAAAGCCGGATAAGAATTTTCGTCAAAAGGATAATACGGGCTCAAACCCACAAGGCATAAGAAGCACTCCGGATACCGGCGGAAAGGAGCCTTATGGCTTTCAAGAAGTTTAACGGTTTGCTCTTGACGAGCAGTAAGATGGGGAGCCGAATCCTTTTCTAGGACACCTCCCGTATATAAAGGGACGGAAATGGGAAATACGCAAGAGTCAACCCAGAAAAAATAATCCGCCTAATTTTTTATGGAATCCGGGGGTTTTGGAAAACAAGACGGAGCCGAAGTAGAATGCTTAGCAAAGGAAAACAACCCATCGCTATACGTACGGGTATAGAAAGCGCGGAACACGGTCACTGAGGGTGAAAGGTTAAGTACACGCGTCAGAACCTCAAAATGAGACACCCGGGCCGCGCCAAAAGGCGACAATTGAGAAATATGCACACGGAAGTATTTGAGAACGGCCATAAAAAAATTTGTAAACGGAATCCTATAGCCACAAACATCAAAAAGCCTACTATATACACCTACTTTGCCGACTGGAAATTGGGTAATGGTTTTTATCACGCCCTTGAGCAGTGGGATGAACCTCAGCCGGAATATAAAAGCTATCACAAAAGCTATCTACCATTTCTTGGGTCATAATAGAATATTTAGCAGCAAAGTTAGCCATTGGGAAGGATGAATGAGGAAAAATGCAAACCTGAAAATTTGAAGAACCTTAAAAAAGAGGAAAACGAGATGCGGACGTATTATAAAGATGAAAAGCTTGAAGAAATTAACAATGGTGGAAAGTAAAGTTGTGGAAAAGGAAGAAGTAAAAATAGGAGGAGGTATTTATACCCTTGGTGTATTTATATCTACCCACATCCAGATGATGACATGTGTAACCCACTCACGCGATCAACAGTTGGGGTTCGCCTACGAAACAGTTAAAAAGTTGTAAATACGTCACATCAGTCAGAAGATAAAAGGACAACATCGGTCCACGTCACCTCAACGTCACCAACTTGATAAGGAAGCTTCACAGAGAAGACACATAACCACGGAAGGCAGCAAATCATTAGCAATAAACCTGAAGTCTAGCAATGATCACCGCACGCGAGACATGGTCTGCAGGCAATATCATACTAGACTGGGGGACTTGATGACGTATAGCAGGTATACCAAGCCTCCGGGCTTGGGTCACACTGCCACTTGGGCTTCTGGGCCCAACGTAGCAGTCATGGGCCGAAACTAAACCCAATCATGCACTGGTAACAGCCCGAACAAAGCAAAATGGATGCGGAACTAACTATAAGCTACTTCCGTCCGCGGAACCTTGCCCGACAAGGGACCCACTTCGGCCACTAACAAAACAAACAAAATATTAGGAAACCCTAATATTTCACTCGCTTATAAAAGGGACCATTTGACACAATGAACGGTATGATTTTCTCACTCTACATACACGCACTTTCTCCCTCTACATGTTTACTTACTCTCATGCCGGAGTCTAATCGTGGGGTCCGTCCCCACGGTAAGGCTAACGGTTTTCATTTAATTGTGCAAGAAATCATCTTACCTCTCTTGCTCTAGTACAAGATCTGATACCTAAATCATTCGAAGGCCTGGCCCAACGAAGGATTTGAGCCCTATTTTAAGCCCGACACTTATTTTGTACTAACAATTCCGTAGGCAAAAAACTATAGCCACAATCAGAAAGAACAAAACGTTTAAGGCAGTCAATTCCTAAACTAAAAGCGGTTAAAGCAATCAAGTCGTAAGCTTCTAAAATTAACAACAATGACCACAAATTATACACAGGCCAAAGACACAAATTTGAAAGCCGCACGACACCTAAATGAAGTATACACTATACCACCCATTATCATACATATACAAAAATAGTTTCAATTTTACCAAAACGATACCACATGGCACATATCCACAAACTTGTTACTCCTGCCACTAAAATAAAGGTGCCCAAGGCAAATCAATCTGGCATTAAACCATGATTCCATTTTACACAGTAAAACAACACTTATGAAATCATCAACAATGGCTATAGATTATACATAGGCAATACAAACTAATTTCAAAAACACGCAACAACAAAACAAAACATAGCTGACACCACCCATGATCATACCCACAAAAAAATGGATCCAGTCTTACCAAAACAACACAACAAAGCAAACTTTTGTATAAAAAAAATACATACATATCTAGAAATGCCAAGACAACGTAATCTCACACCCATGCATCCTACCATCTTACACATCACAAAAAAGTAAAATTTGAAACATCAACACAGCACAAAAAAACAACAACTTTAGGCAACTATAAAATAAGAAGATATAACCATAACTCATAAACAACATATAAAATCAACACTCATAACCATATTACAAACTCTAAAAGCAATTCCCAAAACATGCAACATCACAACAAAACATAGCTTATACCACTCTTGATCATACCAACGCAAAAACAGATCCGGTCTTACCGAAACAACACGACACTCTTGATCATCCAACTATCCTACCATTATGCGCAACCCCTAAAAATTAAAACCTGAAACATCATGACAGACAAAAAAACCTTTAAGAAATTATAAAATGAACAAATATGACCATAAGTAGCTCATAAATTATAAAATCTACACTCATAACCACACACACACACACACACACACATACACACACACACACACACACACACACACATATATATATATATATATATATATTCAAGAATCCAAAAATAAAAAAAACAGAAACACCATGCATTAACGAATCAAACAACGATGAAACCTCGACATATAATCCCCCAACACGAAACCATAAACAATCCTAGCTAAAATAAACATCCCATGAATGTGTGTGTGTTTAGAGAGAGAAATTAGATAAAAAAAATGAAATGCTGACTTGTTAGGTATAAGATTCACAAGGTAAAATAGATTTGGAGGTCAAGGAGGCTTAAAGAGATACTTAGCCATGGTATAGAGAGAATAGAGAGAGAAAGTAAAGTGTGTGTTTACTAGAGAGAGAAACCACAAATTACACATAAGCCTCACCCTCCTTGGAAGTAAGGAGGGTGTATATATAGTCCACACATTAGTAAACTATCTTAACTTGGTTAATCTAGTCCATGCGTGTTCGGCTTTAAGTAATCTAATGTAATTCTGTAAATGCTGTCACATTTTAGACCTAACAATATTCCCCCAATGAGGTGACATATAGAATTACTTACAATGTTCATAACAAGTACAAATACAAATGAAATAACATCTTCCAAAGTGCTTTCATTACTGAGGATGTCTTACTTGTCTTTTGTCTTCATACATGTAACCTAACTTGGTTCTTCTTTGTCTTTACTTGTAGTAGAAACACTGTAATATGTATGAACTTGATTAACTTCCTCCCAATTTATACAACATGTCTTGAAAAGCTTTCTTCATAGATTCCTTTTTGACGAAGTTTCTGAATAAATTTCCCCCAAACCAGTAACCCTATCTTGAGCAAATTTGATGTAGATTAAACGATCTTCTAACTTTTAGGTTTTAGGTGCACAATGGAAATTTGTATAAGATCCTACACTAAACATGACTGCTTCTTGTCATTAGGTCTTGGTGATTATCCATTTTGGGGACATGCAAGAATCAACAACATATCTTCTCACGCTTATAAAATACTTCACATTAACCAATCCAAGGAACTGGGAACCATAATACCCAACACAAATCTTCTAAACTAATAGTTTATATACCTATATCCCTTCTTTATTGACCCGAAAAACCATACTAAGTACATGTTTCTTCACTCAAGAGGTTGAAACGATAACCCCAAAGTAACAAGTTGAGGCACTGACCATCTCTGCGGACTAACTTCCAACATAAATCCTTGAACTCGATCACGTGAACTTGTTGTGGATCCTGGTGTACACGTTTCTTCCCAATGATGGTTATGAACTCTCAGAATCATTGATTGCAGTTTTACATACATATAAAATAATATACTTATAGAGAAATTAAGGAAATCCCCAAGTATCCCTTGGACAATTCCACTCACAAAGATATATATAGAATACGTATAATAAACCGGGCAAGTATGATCACCCGGGTCGTTATCCCCAATGACTAGTGCAATTGAAACCACGTTTTAAGTTCGGATCCTGATTTGAATAAGCAAGGATATATGATTTGGTTTCTAGAAATTAAAGCCCTAATTTTTTACTTTTTATTTAACTCTTAATTAAACTAATTAAAAATTAAACCTAAATCGAAAAGTTACACTTTCTACCCTAAGAATCTATCCCGACAGCAAACTAAGACCCGAATTAAGGTGAAATTTGAAAAGTGCTTAAAATGAAAAACTCAAAGAAGCAAAGTTGTAAAGGAAGCTAAGGGGAACAAGATTAATAAAGGCTACTTGGGCTGAAACTTACAAATAAGCTCACAAAGAGCTTATCTTTAAGCTGTTACAGAAAGGAGGGTTTATCCCTTGGTTTTAGAAAATAAGCTATAAGAAACTCAAAACTAGATCAAAATGAAAAAGGAAAGAAGTCCTAAAGAGCTTAAGATGTGCTTAATCTAAGAATGCAAAGAAATCAAAGCTTAAACTACTCTTATGCTACTGAAATTGATCAAGAAGTAAGCAAACTCAGGAAATAAGCAAAGTAACACAAAATCCAAGTAAGCTAAAAACCTTAATAAGCTAAACTAGACTCTAAAACTTTAAGGACTTACCAAACTACTATTTATCCATCTAAATAAGCTATAAATTCTAAACTTAAAAGCTGAATTAACAAATTTAGACTTTACTTAAGTTCCTACTGTTTTTGGAATTTTCAGGTTTTTTAAGACTTTAGACAGCAAAATAAGCTAAGACAATAAGCTAGAAAACAAAATTTAAGACTTAAACTAAATTAAGCTATATGAAAACTTAAATCCTACTGAATTTTATAAGCTAAATCCTAAAATTACTGATCTAAATTTAGCTGAGAACACAGCAGTACTAACTGAGGTTAGTACTGCTAGTGTGAAAATTCAGCAGTACTTTGAGAGTACTGCTGATGCAATTTGACTTTTGAAAACGTAACAAGTAATGAAATAAGCTAGAAAACTAAAACTTAAAATTAAATCTATAATAAGCTAAAGCTAAACTTAATTATACTGAAATGTAAGCTAACAGTACTAACTTGTGAAGGCAGTAAATTAAAAGGCTATATTAAAAAAACTTAAATCCTACTGAATTTTTATAAGCTTAAATCTAAAATTACTGATCTAAAAATTAAAGCTGACGAGAAACAAACAGCAGTAACCTAACTAGGTTTAAGTACTGCTAGTGTAAATATTCTAAAGCGAGGCAGTAACTTTCAATAGAGGAGAAAAGTAACGTGCTAGTGCAAAAAACTTGACTTTTTTGAATTTGTGAAAACAAAAAAAAAAAATTAAGCAATGATGAATATATAAGCTAAAATAATGAAAAAACACTAAAAAAAACTAAAAATAATCATTTAAAATTAAAAGCTATAGCTTAACTTTTTAAAAATCGATTTACGAACTTAGCTAAAAAATCTAAACTAAACAGTATGTAACTTGTGGAGAAAAAGCAAGAATTAGGAGTACTACACTAGGGAGTTAAGTACTGGTAAGTGTTTAAAAGGGTCAGCAAGTACTAAACTTAGGTAGTTACTTGCTAGTGCATTTGGAGGACTGCACTAACAAAAAAAACACCCCTTTTTTTACCCATTTTGACAGGAACTTTAGGGAAAGCTTTTTTTTTAAAGGAATGAAATTTTGATGGCACAAAAAAAACTCTATACCAGATAAAAAAAAACCTAACTAAAATTTAAAAAACAACTTAAAAATAATCATGATTTAAAAAACAACTGAATAAACAAGTAGATCCTTAAGATTTTTTTACTATTTAGGACTATAAAATATTTTTTGGGGCTTTTATGTGAAAAAACAGACCAGAAAATTTTACGTAACTAAGATCTAATAAACTAAATAAGCTAAAAAAAAAAAAAAACAGTAATGACGCCCATCATATAACTTAAATAATGTACTAAATAAGAGGATATTTAAACTCTTAACAAGCCAAAAGAGGAAATTAAGCAATAATATGGCAATATACAACATTAAGCTATAAACAAAGCCAATTTAAAAACTGCGAATATGAAAAGAGGAAAACTTAATTAATCCTTTAGCTAAACAAAAAAAAGGTACCAAAAATTTTAAGGTCAGCTACAAGCTCACTAGCTTAGTATATATAGCTAGAGTTAAAAAAAAAAATCCTCTGGGATCTCTTCCAGGTAGGTCGCCTTGCCAAAAAAAGCTTTTTGATCCCAAAAAAAATAGGTCCAAATGAGATTAACTGATTTTTTAAGGTGTTTGTTTTAGGATAAGGTATTACTGTGGAAATTCAAAACAGACTCTTATATTTCAGCTTATAGACTGAAAAGAGCTTAATATTAGCTATTGAACAACTTTATATTTAGAGAAAACTTTTATGACTTGAAAATGAAGAGGAGCTTAAGAAAAAACGAGATTATTGAAAAAAAAATACTGTATTTTACAATTACTATTGAAAGTGAAAAAATATCAAAAACATTTAAGGGTAAAAAATTACATTTAAAGCTAAAAAAAATAACTACAAAACTCAAAAAATTTTTACTCTAAAAACCTAGATGGTTTGTGTTGAGTTAGTTGTTTTGATGATAGATGTGAGGTCTTTTCTTAGTGTCCAGCTGAAAGCTTCTCTAGGACCTCTGGCTCTTGGCTCTCCAAACTTCTATCTCTGCCCATTCATTGCTTTAAATCATTGAGCGCTTCTCATCGTTAATCGTTGTGATAGATTTAAAAAAATGGTGGACACCTGAGGAATTGGCCAGCGTGATTGTGTTTAGTCATTTCATTTTGATCTTTTGTGACGTTTGTTGTTAGTTATTTGTGTAGTAATTAGCACAACAAACCCAACATATAAACTTGTGTGCTTCTTTATTTGTTGGAACGAGGCTCTTCTTTTCTATGAAATCCTTTGGATGATAAAAAGACTGAATTTTATTTGACCCTTTTTTGGGTTTGTGATGGGTAGAAGAGGATCTCTTGAATTGACTCTTAATCACCCTTTGAATTTTGATTTGCCCTCATTTGTTTTACCATGGAAGGTATATAAAAATGAAGGGAAAGGGATGATGAATAAGTAAATGTGTTTCCCGTCCTTTTGTCGAACAGTTCTAAAAAAAAAACTGTTTGTATGTTTGGAGCGGTTTTTTTAAACCATATTTGGTCCTTTGTTCTTTCTTTTCTCTCTTTCAAAGTTATAAATTAACTTCGGCAAATTTACAAGAATGGCCCTTGTAGGATGGCAAAAAGATTGGCTAAAATAGGCTTTGGATTTTTGGAAAGCTTCGGCTTTTGTACTTACTCTTCTTGATTCTCGTGTCCGGGCTAGCTTGTTCCTTTTGATATGTTTTCTTGATTATATTTCTGACTTATCCATTCCTCTGCACACACAAAAAAAACCATAAAAAACATACAAGCATATTTTTTGCCATTTTTGGTCTTGTCTTTTGTTTTCGGGTTTTAATTGGGTTCCCTTTTTTTAGGAAAAACAACAAGGGATAGCCATTTTTGGTCTGTTTTGGGTTTAATTGGGTCTTTTTAGGAACAAACGGATATGTGTATTTTACACATATCAATCATCATTGACATGAACGCCCATATACTCGAAAAGATCATGTCTAAAGCAAAATTTTGAAAAGTTTTGAACAATGTTGAAAAACTTTGAAATTTTTACTAAGACTGTGAAGTACCATTAACATTCTGTGGCTAAAAACTATCCAGTGAAAATCAACTGCTGATCACATGTCTATTCTTTAGTCCCTCTGACTAACTTTACCAACCTCTTATTTTGTCGGCTATTTGTAATGATCACTGATAGAGCAAACCCGTTATGACAAACTTGAAACTGAGGTACAATCCCCCGCTCTTGTGACTTAATCTTGCACTATTGTGATTAAAGAACACTATCCACATCTGCATCTTGCGTGTAACACTAAGGTCTATAACATAACTCCTTTAAGTGATAGTTATACACTATGAGCACTATAATGTAACTCCTTACATCAGGTATAACTAAGTAGATTAACTCTTAATCCTCATCCTTTGTGCTCAAGCAAGTCATCTTCATTAGAGGGTGAAATAGTCAAAAAATATAAAGAAGCCACAAATATGAAATAAGTACACGCCTTTATGAAATCCTACTTCAATCTCATATAAGTAATAACAAATCAACCACGTAGTCACTTGACATTTATAAAAAACCTAAAACCTCACAAACCAACTTACAGCCCTAGATTTCGATCTATACACATCCAATCCATGTTTGAAGTCTTGAAATACATGTAAATAAGAAGTAAACACGAAAGTATGTAACTTTATAACAAAAACACACTAAAAAACTTCATAAAAATGGCTTATTTCGCCTTATTTGAAGAAAACCTTGTGTTTTTTGACTTTTAAAGCCCTAACCTAGATAGAATCCCACACAAACACCTTAAAGCTCTGATAATACTTGTTAAGTATAAGATTTTACTATAAAAAATGATCTGAAGGTCGAGGAGGCTTAAAGAGAAAGCTAGCCATGTTAGAGGGATGGTGGAGAGAGAAAGGATAAATGTATGATTATTAGAGAGAGAAAGGAGGTTACAAACACTTACAACACAAGCCTCACCCCTCTATAGAAGTATGGAGGGGGTATTTATAGCCTCTACAATGATAAACTAACCAAACTTGGCTAATCCAGTCCTTGCATATTCAACTATGATAACTAGATGTAATTCCGTATAAGTCACTTACATTCTAAGGCTAACAATCTTCCCCCAATGTGAAGACATACATACTTACTTACAATGTTTCTAACAAGTACAAATACAAATAAAATAAAGTCTTCCAAAGTGCTTTCCAATGCTAAGGATGTCTTCATTGTCCTTTGTCTTCAAACATGTCTTTTTTTGTTGAAGAACCATTGTAATATGTATGAACTTGATTAACTTCCCCCGATTCATATTGCATGTCTTTAAAAGCTTTCTTTATACACTTCTTTTGATGTAGCTTCTGAATCAACTTCCCCCAAACCAATAACCCTATCTTGAGCAGAATTGAAACTTTGATGTAGCTCGAACGATCCTCTAACTCGTAGGTTTAAGTGCATAGTGGAAAATGTATAAAATCCTACACCAAACATGACTACTACTTGTCATTTAGTCTTGGTGATTATCCATTCGGGGGAACATGCAAGAAATCAGCAACAAATCTTCTAACACTCGCATAATACTTCACACTAACCAAACCAAGGAAGTAGGAACCATAATACCCAAAACGAATCTTCCAAACCAATAGTTTATATGCCTATAGCTATACTTTATTGACTCAAAAAATCATACTAAGTACATGTTTCTTCCCTCAAAAGGTTGAAACGATAACCACAAAGTAACAAGTTGAAGCACTGACCATTTCTGCGGATTAACCTTCGGCATAAATCCTTAAACTCGATCACGTAAACTTGTTGTGCGTCCCTAGTGTACACGTTTCTTCCCCCATGATGGTTACGAACTCTCATAATCATCATTGACGTGTACGCCCATATGCTCGTAACGTTCATGTCTTGTGCAAAAATATGAAAAGTTTTAAACAACATTGAAAAACTTTGAAAATTTTGCTTAGACCGTGAAGTACCATTATTATTTTGTAGTCCAAATCTATCTTGTGAGAATCAACTGCTAAGCACATCTCTATTCTTTAGTCCCTCTGACTAACTTTACCAACCTCTTATTCTGTTGGCTATTTATAGTGGATGGAGTAAACCCTCGATGACGAACTTGAAATTGTAGTAAAATCTCGCTCTTGTGACTTAAGCTTGCACTATTGTTATTGATGAACACTATCCACATACGCATCTTGCGTGTTACACTGAACAGTACAACTTAAATCCTTTAAGTGATAGCTACACATTGTGAGCACAACAATGTAACTCCATACATCAAGTATAATCAGATATATCAAGCTTTAATCTAAAACTTTAAAGTTCAAGCAAGTCATCTTTAGTAGAGGGTGAAACAGTTATAAAAGTAGAAAGAAGTAACGAATATGTAATAAGTACACGCCTTTATGAAAGCCCGCTTTAATCTCAAATAAGTAATACCAAATTAACCCCTTAGTCACTTTGACATTGATATACCATAACTAGCCTTGACGTTTAAGCGAATCTTAATAAGGATCATTTTAAGTGATATGTGTATGTGTTTGTTGTTGTTTGGCGGTTTTAGTTTAAGGTATGATGTGTTCTGGTGTTGTAACATGTTAGGGTTTATATCGTCTTGTCCAAAACGTATCTCGCCTTATATGTTAACCCTAACTTGCCATGAACCTAGCTTTTTAAGTTGTCATTTTAGGAGCCCTAACTCGCCTTGCATCATCAACCTTAACTTGCCTTGAAACAATCCCTTAAGTCGCCATCATCAACCCTAAGTCGCCTTATTAAGGTAACTTAAGTCACCTTTTCAAACTTTGAGTCGCCATGACAAACTGCCTGGTAACTCACCATTTTGAAGACTTTAACTTCCCCTTTTTGAAGATGAAAGTCTCCTTATTGAAGATGCTAACTCGCCATATATAAAGGCCTTAACTCGCCTTTTTGAACACATGAGTGAACTCGCCTATTTTGAAGTTTACACGAGCAACAATTCACAAAACTCAACAATTTAATTACATGTTGATGGATTTGGAACCGCAAACTTCACACAGGTTCATGTATAACAATTCTTCTTTCGTTTCCATCATCTAAACGCTTCAATGACATCTCAAAATCACAAGAATACCTTTATAAACCCTAAAACCTATCGTGACCTTATACAACCCTAGATTTCGATCTATACACATCCAGTCCTTGTTTTAACTCTTGAAATATATGTAAACAAGAAGTATAAACATGAAAGTTTGTAACTTTATAACAAAAACAACATAAAAAATTCATACGTGACTTATTTCACAATTTTAAAAGAAAAAGGTACGTTTTTGTGACTTATAAACCCTATGTAGAATATATGTTTTATCTAATCTCACAATCAAATAAGCAAAGAACCAGAGAGAGAATGAGAGGGATGAACACTTTTAGAGAGAGAAAGGAAGAGAGAAATATTAGATTATCTTCAAATGAAAAAGTGAACAACCAACCCTCTTCAAGGTGTGGAGAGGGGTATAAATACTTTAAGAGTGGCCGGCCATGGACCCTTAATGGGCTTACCATGGGCCTTAGGCCTTTCTACCTTATCAATGTTCTAAAAACTATACTACGAGCCTATCTTATGATATTATAGAAGTGACCGATACTTTTCGTATTCCTAACAATCTCCCCCGAAGGGAGGTCACTCCATTTTACAAAACAGTTAATCCTAGCATACTATGCTTGTCTTCAGTCTTGAGCTCGTAGTCTTCAAACTTTAATCATTATCTTGTGATATGTTATAGTGATCTTTGACTTTAGTCTTTAGCTTGTTCCTTTAAGCTTGACTTGTAAGTGATCTTTAGCTTCTTGAGATCATCAACCAATTATAATATCTTATCATCAACTTGTGATCTTTTGCCATCTTGTGTACTTGTGACCTTCAGACCAACATGCTCATACTTTTCCTGATTCTTTAACTTGAAAGCTTGAATAATGCATCTTTCTTAAAGTTCTTTAACTTTAACACTTCATCGCTTCAGGAAGGACGTACTATGACAACCATGACTTGAGCAGGTTAGTCAAACTATTAGTGTTGACTTATGTATCTGTTGCAATGTATGGGTTATGTGTTATATGTGTTTATACGTATTTATATGTGTTTGTGTGGGATATGTGAGATTGGATAATCAATCCATTGAGCGTGATCATCTCATTGGGATTGAAATTGTGTTGGATTTTGTGGAATTCATTTCGTTCACCTTTGGTGACAAGGAAATGATTTCGGTGATTGAAGCGGTTTCACGTTAATTATGTAAGAAATTATACGTATATGTAATTTTGTGTTAGTGATTTAAGATAAGATTAGGTTTTAGTAGTTAGGATATGAGAGAAATGAAATTCCTATTTTTGGAAAGTTAGGATTAATAAAAATGAAAAGTTAATTATTTTTAAAGGTTTAGTAAAGTGCGTTTACGCAAAAAGGTATACTCAAATAAGCTTAGGTTTTTATAAAAACTTAAGGTAAAGCAAATAATTAAGTAATTAATAAATAAATAAATAAAATATTTTTTTATACATGAATAGTAAAAAACGAATTTTAGAAGAAAAAGAATTTTAAAAGGAAACAAACTCTAATTAGACTTTATCTATAATTAGTTGGGGGCCTATAAATACAAAATAAAATCCCATAACCCTCCCCCTTGGTATAACCGGTCGAACAAAGAGAAAAGAGGAGAAAAAAATTAGGGTTTTTGCTTTTGTGAAGAAATCAAGCTCTAAGGTAAGTTTTAATTAATCCTTGTTAGTTATTAATCATTAATTCATGTAATAATTATTATGATGGAATTAGGGTTTTGTAAAATCAGTAAATTAATGATGTTTAATCATATTGCAATGATTAGGGTTTAATTAGAAGCTTATGGGTGTAATTGGTTAGACTTAATTCGCGTTAGAATTTGATTTAGATTGGGGCAGAATTTAGGGCTGTGTTGTTTGGCTGATATCTCAATGATGGTAATAGCTTTTGTCAAGTTTCCGTGTCTATGACGTTAGCTTAGAGGAGTTTAGTTGTCCAGAAATAGGCCTCGAAGGTTTTTGAGTCGGATGTCAGTCAAACGTTGGTTGCAGAAAAAGTTGTCACAATCAGTAAATACGGGTCAGATTATGTCATATTACGAGTGTAAAACCCCGCTTAAAATTATAATTTAGCTTATCCTTATACAGGAGTTTTAGTTCTATGTGTCTATTTAGAAAATCCCAAAGGGATTTTCTGATTTGAGTACTAAGTATGGTTTTTAAGGTCAAAATTTTTTAGTGTTGCGGACCAGATCCGAAACTGAGTAGTTAAAAAGTTTGATTTTATTTTAGGCACTTAAGTAGGGAAATAAATTAGTGGAAAAATCATGGAGTTAGTAGACTCATGTTATTTAATATGTGATTTTTGGTAGAATTTATAAAGCTCAGTAGGTTTGGTTTAGAAAATGGTAAAGTGAGGTCAAAATTCTGCGTTTTCGGGTAAATTGTAAGACTTTGAAATAATGTGTAAACGAATTGGTTAATGTCAAAGCACTGCATGGCGGAGTGACCATGAGGGTTATATAAACCACCTTAGACATCCATTCATATGATTGTTAACATATGCGATAAGCTTTTGGGCCTTAGTAGCGATGTAACACGAGTTCACATTTTCTTTGTTTAGATTGTGCTAAGTTGGTTTGTGAAGCTTTTTGTTGGAATCTTTTGGAAAGCTAAGCCAAATGTGGTTTCATAGCCCTTTTTATCATGTTTATTTTGGGGTGAGAATTATTGCCTTTTTGTTGTTGTTATAATGTTTTTAAGCTCTCGCCTTGTAGTTATGTGTATTGGATCGTCGGCACGTTCCGTCCTGTTGTGTTGTGATATGATATGTTTTATATTATGGATCCCAATATGCAAAACGAGGTTTAACGGTGGTAAGACTGCGTGAGCTAATATGAGGCCATGTAGCGCACATATGTAGTTGATATGATTGTGGATCGTGGGAAGTTTCCGTCCGTTGTTGTTATTTGTTGTCATGATTGTTTTGGTAATTGCATCACCTTATATTTGAGAGTTTTTGGATATTATGTATGTCGTAAACCTATGATTGTCGCTCAACTTATGTTGACATGTTTTAAGCATCATTTTCAGTGAGCTTAATGGTGCTAAGATAGAGCGAGTGGATAGAAAAATAAACGACACAGAGGATCTTGAAGTTTATTTATGTTTTATGTTTGAATAATGTGTTGCATGAATGTTTGGATTATGTTTTTGGCATGTCATTTATGACTGAGACCATCTCTTTCATTAATAATTAAACTTAGGGTTTTGGGTATTGTACTGACCACTTTGTGTCTTTGCTTTACTTAAGTTTTCATTTTTGTATTCTCTCTACATCAGTCACCTTGTGTTGTGATGATATCCATTCTTGTTTACGATTTGGCGTTCCTCTTGGGGAGTGTGGACACAGTACGGTATCTGAGTAAGCAGAAGTTAAAACATGTACTTGAACTTTCATCATGGTCTTTATTAATGTCGGTTCGTGTATGAGCTATGGCTATGAATCTTGACGTGTCTTGTATCAGTTGCGAATACTAAGGATTTCCTAATAAGTGGGTAGGATACAAACACAGTATATGGACGAAAGAGTCTTGTTCCAACTTCGCCAAATACGGTTGAAAATAACCCACAAGTTCCCCGTTGGATCAGTATAAATATTGTTAATGTGATTAGTAAAATTCCGAAGGAATCTCCTGTATGGGTTTCGCAGACTGCACTGCCGTTCTCATTATCTCGAGCGTCTCAAAGCCAGAACAACATAGTATGAGTGAACTCAGTAAGATCAAAGTCCCACCCGATTTGAATCAAGACAGTGCTTTGATAATCAGTCGAACGTGTCACTTGCCTAAGTAAGTTTTGTGACACATCGAGAGTTTTAAGCATTTCAAAATTCATTAATTGTCAATTCATAGTCTGGACCGAATCGATATACAGTGTTACAAGTTTGATCCATATAGGATCTCACAAGTCACCTACCACAGAGCTTGTTTGATGTTGGCTCTGAAAGAATTTCCATCGTCATTGTGAATACTTTCGTATCACTCTGATGTTCTGGTAAAATCACAAGGATAATGTTTAGGATTCTTAAGAAATTACTTGCTTTCACATTGTATGAAAAGAAAATATATTTGAATAGTGTCCTAATGAGATTTATGGATGATCTATTGGCTCTAGACTCAATCGTGGACATTTGGTTTTAGTAATCGAAGGCTGGAGCAGACTGCCACCTTTTCATACCAACTAACTCGGAGTGAGAAAGTCGATAGAAATGTGTGTAATCTCCATGAGAAATGAAACAAGAGTCTATTAAGAGACCTTGAGTGGCTAGGGAGGGTTGTGCATTGCGTCACTGGGTCCATGATGACTGTCTTCAATACCAGATAACAGCTTAGTGTTTCTGATAGAATATGTATTGACCCGGTTTTTGCCTAAGTGTAAGGAGAGTTTCTTTCTTTTCACCCTTTATCTTAACTTTTCTTTTTCATTATTCAACCCCTTCAATGCAAAACTGTGGTCTTCATGGACTAATTCCTTTTGTTGGGTCTTGTTCAATACTAGCTCCATCCGGTCAGGCTCTATTCCCTTATTCTATACTTTTATTAATCCTTTTATTTTTATATCATACTCTAAGGACTTCTACACTAATAGTAGATTGTCCTGGGTAGATCCCTCCCGGTTCTTTGGGGGGGCTTGGTTATTGGGAACGATTATCAAATCTTGCTCCAACCTTATAACTCCGATAAAATTAAATGCATAGTCGGTCTTTTGGTACTCTTTTCCTTGCCATAAAACAATTTAAAAACATCGATCAAGGTACGTTGATATAAATCAAAACATTTAGTACTCCTTGTATGTTTTTACTTTCAGAAAATGCTCCACCCTCAACACATGTGCATCGAATCAAATTTTATTAGCACATGAAGGTTGAAGCTCAACACTCTGACGTCCATATGAATCACATCATTAGTTATATATTTTTAATCAACATTTTCTCTTCCTTATCAAAAAATGTCAAATCTCTTGATAATTTTGGATATCATATTGTGAGTTTTAATCTATAAATGCTTTCGGGGAGAAAATGTTTCGATTATTAATAAGCCGTATTAGGAACATTTTAATGCTCCCCCTTGATTTCTAAGGGTATTATATGGTGTTTGAGTACGTTAATTTGAATTTTTTTGAATTTACTAACAAATTCTTGAAAATTCGTACTCAAACACTATATAAGCCTAATTATAGTCTACACTACATATTTACATATTCACAAGATTTATTAATTACGAGAGAATGACCTAAAATGGAGTAGGACAAACTATGACAAAGTCATATTGTTCGTTCAAGCAGTCTGAAGTCTTCTCCGTAATCTCTCCCACCAATGAATTTCTCCAAGTTCCTCATTAACCTTCTTTCAAAGAGCTGCTGATCGATCGCCTTGATCATGAAGTGTGATCTTTTCCTGTCTAGTTTACTCCATCTTCTTTTGGCAAGTACTCCATCCTCAGGTTGGAAGTAATATCATGAAGAACAGTTTGAATAGATGTGAGTGTGCCATCACAGAACTTGTAGAGTTCATCCGAGCGCATCAACCTGTTTCTTTTGAGCTTGTCAAGATAGATGATTCCTTGAGGATTGTTATATGCAGTGTATGGGGTCATGTTAGAGATGTCAAATATGAAAGCATCAGGCTTGGTGATATTAAGTTTCTTCGGGTAGCTTTCGACTCCCAATTGAAGGTCTTCCACCCGCTTCTGAATGACAACACGTCTGGTAAACATCCGTAATGCCACATTTAAGTCGAAAATGACATCTCTTTCAAGATTTGAGATTTTCTTTTGAACTAAGAGAAGCAACATGTCTTTAATATCACGCAGATTAAGTCTTGGGAAGTCACCTTCCTTGAACTTGTAGAGCTTTTGATCTTCTGTTCGAACTTCAATCTCCTCCAAATAGCCATAATCATACCACTTCATAACTTTATCATGGGTTACTGCAATGATTCTCTTTGTGGAGTAGACATTGATATGTGTGAAATACACATATCCGTTTATACCTAAAAAGGCCCAATTAAGACCAAAAACATTGTAAAAATGGCAAAGATATACTTGTTTTTGTGTTTTGTGTATGCAGGTACGGATAAGATAAAAATCACAAGAAAACGGTCAAAACCGGACAAACACGAACACGAGTAACGGAAGAGTGTACAAGAGCCGGAAGCTTTCTACAAATAAAGACAAAATGTCAACTCCTGGTCAAAACCTTGGTCAACATATGGTCAACATAAGTCAAAGCCACTAGAAGACAAAAGTTCCAAAGTTCCAATCCAGTCCCTCATAATTTTCATAATTACACAAATGGTCCCTAAGGTTAAATGGGCCTTATTCCTTTGATTACCCGAATTAACCCATAAACCTTAAACTTATTACCCATTTCCTTTTTTTAAACCCATGAACCCAAGTCAAAAGCCCAAATAAGCCAGTCAAATACAAACGCACCCCTTAGGTAAAAAAATGGCGCCAAAAACTGTTACCACTATTCACCCGTCACTCCCATTTTACCCACATGATCAAAACAAAGGGCAAGCTTAAATTAAAGGGTACAAAGGACAATTCATGGGATCATTTACACATGGGCAGAGTTAGACGTCACAAACCTTTCTCATTGGTCATTACCCATCAAAGAGAGGACACGTTGGATTGAAGATAGCACAAGAAATGAGATAATTTACACTAATTGTACTCTCAAAAGAAGCACAAAAGAGTCTCAACACGGATTGCCACGCTGGCAATCCGTGTGAGCTCATTTATGATCTAACGGTGGAAATGAAGCATCCAATGATTAGCAAATGATCAAGGGTCAAGGTTTGGAGGAGCGTCTAACCGTTTTTGAGCCTAGAAGCTTCAGTGGTTGCTATAAATAGCTCACACTTTCACACACACCTACACCTTAGTCTAGCTTTTATTTTTTAAATGTAATTTTAGCTTTTAGTTTTAATAGTGTAATCTTCAAACTTATTGTAATTTCGTTTTCTAAGCATTGTAATCCAATTTTTAGTCATTAATAAAAGTTTCATTTAGATTTCATAACACTGTTTTCACTCATAAGCTCTTATTTCTTTTCAAATGTTAAGCTATTGTCTCATAAGCTCACTTAAGCTAATTTCAGCTCTCACAAGTCTCTAAGCTTGTGATTGAGCTTAATTGTTCAATTAATCTACTGAAATTAATTAAACAAAGCTTAATTACCTTATACTTATTGGATTGTGGCTTATGGAAGGGGAGCTAGCTTTGGAAGAGCTCCCATGGACTTTACTGGCTTATCTTAGGATAAGCCAGAGCTGTTGATAAGCTCTATGAGCATATAAGCTTCTGTTTAGCTGAAGCCTCTAGTAAGTTCTCATTTAATTTCCTTTGTTCTTCAATATATAGCTTAATAATTGCTTATTAGTGTAGATCTGCTTATTTGCTTAATCTAGTTGCTTATTTGTGCTTATAATTATCTCTTTGTGCTTATTAGTTATAAATTTTCATCTGTTTTTAGCTTAGGTAGCTTAGCTCTTAAATTTTCATTACTTGTCTTAAAAATCACTAAAAAGCCAAAAATAGGTAGCTTAGCTTTAGATTCTTAATTCTAGCTTAAATTGATTGTGGATTTATGCTTATTAGTCTTGTTATAAGCTAGTAGTTATCTGGTATTAAGGTTTAGTTCTCTAGATTCTCATTTCATAAGCTTAAGTAAAATCTGTCAAATCTATAGGGGTGTTTGGATTAGTATTGTTTGACCTTCAAAAGTCAACATAACTTTGAAAATTTTCTTTTGTGAGTTTGATCTTCATAATTGATTAAGATTTGAGCAGGTTTCTAGGATTAGATTGAGCTTAAATTCCTTTTATGGCTTATTATTTTTGATTCTGCACCAGGGGACTTTTTCACTTTTCTTTGCTTGCTAAAATTTTGATCCAAGCCTCTTAAGCTTGGTAAGTGGTTGCATTGTGTTCAAGCACACTCAAATAGAGTGTGTAATGCAGGTTGTCCCCTAAGGACACCTACATTGGTGTTTTGCCCTTTATCAAGTGCATCAGCAGTAGTAACTGAAGTTACTACTGTTGTCCTTTTAAGCTTTTTACTAAGCTAGTGTTTGGTCAAGTGTTTGAAGCTTTTAGGATCTAAATTTTATTAGGATTATAGAAATTTCACATAGCTTAATAAGATTAAGAACTTGATATTTCTTTCTAGCTTATTTCTTACATAACATTGGCTTTAAAAAGTTCAGAAAAGTTACAAAAATCACCACAAAGTATTAGTAAGTAGCTCTTGAAAATTGATTTTCTAGCTTTTAGTTCTTGTTTTTATGACTTGGATTAATAGTTTATAAGTAGGTGGTTAAATTCTCATAAGCTCAGCTTATGTCTTGACTTTATTTGGGCATTTTTAGAGCATATTGGATTTTTTTGAGCTTAAGATCTCTTTCTGAGTTTGCTGTTTTTAATCATAAATTTAGATAGCTTAAAGTGTTTAGTTAGGGGTAGCTTGTCATTATTAGCTTGTACACATCTTAAGCTAGCTAGAATAGGTTTTGGTTTTAAATTAGTGTTTTAGTGAAAATAAGTTTTTAAGCCTTTTAAAGGCTACTTTCTGAGACAGCTTCTTTATAAGCTCTTTTAGAGCTTATTTTTGAGATTCAGTTTATACTCCTTTTATTAAAAGTTCTTAAAAATGTGTGTTCTATAAGTTTTAGCTTTTGGTTTTGAAAAATAAAAAAAAATTAAAAAGGGTGTTGCCAGACCTTGAACCCGTGACCTCCCACACACTTACCCAACGTGTTAACCATCATGCAAATATTCCTCATACCATCAACTTCCGTTTCCATGAAAAATTATTATACACGTTTTCAGTTTCCTTTAAATTTAAAAAGCCGTAGCTTGTTTGCTTAATTTTCCAGCTTATTAGTTAAGCTGGGACCTAGGACTTATTTTTCTTAAATAGTTTGCAACTTTTTAGATTTTCCCTGAATTTTTGAGATTTTTACTTTTAGTAGATTATTTTTAATCATTTTTCTAAAGTTTTAATTTTCGAAAAATCATAAAAAATAGAAAAAAGTTTCAGAAAAATACAAAAAAATAGTTTTTAGTTTTATAAAAATTAATTTTAATTTTAAAATCATTTTTACACCTTTTAGATTTTAATTTTGATTTTTAAGCTTTTATTTTTAATTTTAAAAATAGGATTTTAATTTTTAAAATAGTTAAAAATAGTTTTCTTAGTTTTTATAATATTTTAGACTTTTCTAAGTTTAAAAATCATTTTTCTTAATTTTTAGGACTTAATTTTCTATTTTTTTAGGATTTAATTAGATTAAATTAGTTTTTAATTCATAATAAATTCAAAAATAATCAAAAAAATATTTTTCTTTTTCCTAAAATTTTCTTTTGTCCTATTTTAAGTTTAGAAATTTAGTTTACATTTTTAAAGTCTAATTTTGTCTTATTAGCTTATTTGTCGCGTTTTGTTTGCTCCTTAATTGTTTTAAGTGTTTAATTGCTTTTGTGTGCTTATTTTATTTGTTTCTTTTATTTAGTAGTCATAGATAATCAAATCAATATTTGCTCTTATTCAAATCATAATCCAAACTAAAGCATGGATTCAATTTCACAAGTCATTGGGGAAATGACCCAGGAAAGCATACTTCCCGGTAAACATACGTATATTATTATTATTATATATTTGTATAAGAATTTTCCTAGAGGGCTACTTTGGGAATTATTCTCTATACTTTTGTGTATTAATATAATATAGTGTATAAAAACTTACAATCAATACATTAAACATTAAATAAGTTTTAACAAAGCGATCCCAAAGTTTGCATCAAAAGAAATCATGGTTTTGTTACAACGAGAATAGATTAAATGCAAATAAAATCTTATGAGATGAAGCAAAGATGATGTGGACTCCAATTCTTTCCATCAATATCCTTACGGGTTAAGCACCTGAGAAATACATTCTTAAAATGTCAACATAAAGTTGGTGAGTTCATAGGTTTATGTAAATATTAAGTATGGACCGCAAGATTTCAAAGTGTATGACTATTGTAACACATACAATATCACAAAAAGTAATTACGATTGTGTTAAGCTCATGACACCGAAGCTAAACAAAGTTATGTATGCAAATCAATGCAAAGTAAAGTTTCCCGAGTAGGTGTCCAACCCGAGACCACCTAGAGTTTTGACATGGTATACGTCCGTTTGATCAGTACCTCTGATTCAAGTAAGGGCTACTTACCCATATGGGGATGTCAATCCCAATAGATCTATTTATAACACTCACAGTTTCACCAAGTAATTAACGGTTCATGATAGTGGGCATAGTGGGTTATCGGTACTTAGGCTAATCCGTAATCATTTAAAAGCTACTTGCGCCCAAAAGTAAAACAAGCAATGTATCTCACCCCAAGATTTACAAAACAGTTATAAAAAGAGATATAGCATGGCTATAAACTCACATAAATCAATGTACTTAAAAAAGTATAAAGTAGAGCAACGAACTAGTAACTCTAACCGCGACCTAGATAAATAAGTCATTTTAGGAAATATGCAACATGTACTATATGTATATGAGTTTATCAATGTTATTTATGTGTCGTTGTGTGGTGTATATTTTATGATTCAAGTTTTAAATTTATATTTTGCCGACTTAACCAAAAACAACACTTTAACGGGTAGTGTACCCGGTCGATGGTAGATTCAGGGTAAGTAGGGTGTCGAACACTTGAAGCGAGGTTAAATCTCTCGATTTAATTAAATTTTGGTTATCTAATCTAAGTTAATTCTAATCTAAGTCAAACCTATGTTAATCTTATGTTAGTTCTAATCCTAATTCTAACAGGTAAAAGGGGGGTTTCAGCATGAGAGACTAGCACGAGTTTGGTTGGTGGCTACAATTAATTCAAGACACTTTAACTGTAGGATCCCTTTAACACATACACTTCATATCATACACGGATCTAGATCAAGAAATATAAAAAGAGAGTGAGATGATTGTTTAAAAAGATGGAAAAGGAGGTCCTTAATAGGGCCGGTGTTAATAGTGGAGGTGTACCATTAAAGTCGATCTTAAAAAAGACGAGTTCTTTACTTTAAAATTGTAAGTAGATAGAAAACCCCATAGGTTATGATATATTATTTCACCACAATGCTATAGATACAAATATGCAGGCTTGAACCCTAGATGACAACTAGACTATAGCGAAGGAAGATGATTTAATAGATAATAGTATCCTAATCTCCTACTCATGATTAATTAATCATCCTAAAATACATGTTGACTAATAAATCATCCAAAAATATATCAACTAATATTGGAAGGTAGCCAATCAAATATATCAACTAATACTCCCTCGTAATTAGAGCGGGAGGTCTTTGAACGATCAAGCTGAAAGTAAACTTGCAGAAAGGCAGAAATCTTTATCTTTTGAGAAACTTGATTTGTTGATTGTTTTTGGAGTCTTGTACTTGCATAGGAAGATGTAACACACAAAACTTCTTTTTTTTTAAGTAGGAAACAAAAGTTAAGAAGGAAAGTAAATAAAACTTGTGATTAGAGTGACTTTGAAAAACAAATAAAACCAAAAAGAGATTGATTTGCTTGAGAAGTCTTGAGGAGAAATCTATTATAAAAATATTTAAGAACTTTTTTTTGAAATAGAGAGGGAATGGTATGGATAGATAGCCAGATATCCGGCTGGAAAAGAGTAATACGCCATGAAAGGTTAATGGCGGCAATTTAAGAAAGAAAGATGTTTTTTAATACGTTTGTTTATGAAGACAAACGTGGAAACTAGATGATGGAGAGGATATTCGTTTGTTTTTGGTAACAAACGTGGAGATTAATAACGGAAAGGATACTTGTTTGTTTATGGAGACAAACGTGGAAAATTGATAATGGAAAGGATAGAAGCGGCTCATGACGGCCGACAGTTAGGTTTTAAGAATGAAGATAGAGATATTTGAATCTTTTTTGAGAGGATAAAAGCGGTTCATGACGGCCGACAACTATATTTTAAGAATAGAGATGGAGAGAGATTTGACGGAGTGGCATAGATGCAGCGGCTCATGGCAGCTGACTAGGTTTTATGATCTAACCTGCTCTAATACCATATTGAATGATAGAAAACCTAGTAGGTTATGACAAATTATTTCACCACTATTTATAGATACAAATATACAGGCTTGAGCCCAATGACAATAACTACAACAATGGATGAAAAAATGTACAGTAAGGGATTATCTAGTCATCCTACGATATTATGCTAATCATCCTAAAATACATGTTGAACTAACAAATCATCCAAAAATATATCACAATTATTGGAAGGTAGCCAATTCAATAACTATCCATCTATAAAAGATAATGTGAGATGTTGCAGGGCGATTGATAGGTGTAAAGTATAGCACTTTGAAGGCCTTTTTTGCTGTTGTTAAGGTAGTGTTAACCTATCCCGAAACACATCAACACATACGAAATGTATATAAATCCTTGATAAGTCAAAATTTCACATCATTTATAACCTCTAAAACACAATAATCAACTAAAATGCGAAAATATGATAATTCATTTGCAATATGTTTGTTTGGTATTTTTATGTCTTGCAGGTAAAAATGATTGAAAACGGAGCAAAAACGGGTATTTACGGGTTCGTCGCGATCAAGAGTGCCTATTATTCAAAATCAAGACAAAGTCGTGAAAAGAGCAAGCCATTGGAAAGAACACGAAAAAACGAGTCCAACAATGCCCTTAAATTTTATTGGGCCAGCCCGTAACCCATTTTATGGGTCGGGCCAGCTCAATATATAGCTAGCCCAACAAAAAATTTCATAAGCCCATTTAATATTTTATCCCAAAATCTATTAATGTTTGTATGGATATGACGTCAAGTCACATGTTGGAAATTAGAATACTTCTTTGTCATGTGACTATGCACTATCGAATGTAAATGACGAATAAAAACGGGACATGTGGCGGTGAAATTTGATACAACTTTGAAATGAATTGCAAATGAGATCTGACGGACAGAAAAAGAGTGCATTTGATTTAAGCAAACAAATGGCCACGTGGCATCTCAAGAATGGCTGGATCTCTTATAATTTGACCTCGATCCGTGTGACACCGGATCCAAGGCCATGATTGGCTACTCGAGTGAATGATGATATAAAAAAATGTACAATTCTTTCCTTCTAGGGATATAAAAGAGCAAACCGCTCCCCTCAAAAGTAGTAGTTAGTTTTATTTTCTAGTTTAGTTTTCTTAAGTTTTTAGCTTATTTTCATTTAGGTGTAGCTTATTTTTGATTGTGGTTATTGGTAATTGTTTTAAATCTTTAAGCTTATTGAGATATTGTACCAAGTATGTTTTGAGCTTAATGGAAATTATGGCTTGCTTATTATTTTTGCTAATTTGTTAATCTACTCACTTCCAAAAAAAAAAAAAAAAAATATGTGTTTATCCATTAAGCTACTTTCGTTAGCTTATTTGCTCAGCTTAATCTTTCAAAATTACTTAAAAGCTTGTAGATCTAATCCTATAAGCTCACGCAAGCTTATTTGATTTCATTCTAATAGTTTTTAAGCACTTTTTGAAATAATAAGCTTAAATAAGCTCGGATATAGCTTACTAATGTGCTTTTATTGTCCTTGTTTTGTTAGAAGCCCTTATTTTCTGTTAAGATTGGTTTCTAATCAGCTTATTTGGTTTAGTGTGAACTTAAAATGCTAGATCGAACTTTCATGATACTTATTTTGCTTAATCGCTTGTCGTTTGATTTGTTTATGTGCTTATAGCTTACTCTATATTTTTGTAGCTGTTTTTCTTTGACTTTTGATGTTATTGAATGCTTATCTCATAAACGTCTAAGCTTGTTAGATAATTTGAGTTATAGATCTCAATTTAGCTTATTTTCTCTAGCTTATTTTCGTGTTACTTGTTTATTTCGTTTTAAACCTTGCTAATTTATTAAAAGTTCTTATATCGTGTGCTCTTTGCTTTATCTTAATTGCTTATCAAGCTCTTATATGGCGTTCGTTGTTGGTAACTAATTTGGAGTTTATTCGATTAAGTTTGATATACTGTAGTAGAAACTTTAGTTGATCAAGAGTAACGAATCATAGCTTAATTCTGAGTAGAAGCTCGTTCATATGTTAGCTTATTCATGTGAGCTTATTTAATTTGTGCTTTGGCTTATTTGAAAGAATTAAAATAGATAAGCTAGTTTTTCACTTGATATTTGAATGCGTTTGGTTGTCAAAATCTAACATGGGTTTGAGTTGTATTTGGTTAATATTGGGCCTCAATTTGGAATTGGACTAGTTTAATCTTGGACTTGAATTGAGTTATTTAGATCCTGTGGTTTAATAACAGAATGTATAACTCGAATGTAACTTTGCAAATTAACAGTTGATATTTCTTTGTTTTAACTTTTGGTACCGGTCAACTCACGAGGCGTGGAGCTTACGGATTTATTTAGCTGGACCGAATTTGATTATTTGTTTTAGCTAAATAAATCAGGTGGTATTCGTTCAATTGCGGGTCTTTAATTCGGTTCTATTTTCTAATCCCTTTCAATACTTAGAGTAGATTTATTTTTATCATTTTATAATATTTTTGCTTATTTGATTTTTGCCATGCTTAGTGTAGATTTATTTTTGTCGTTTAATGCTATATTTGTTAAATTGAAGTTCGTTATGAGTAGTGATAGTTTACTTGTGTTGCTAATGATTTGTGACTTGAATTTAAGTGCGGGTTTAAAAAGGTTCTAAAAAAATTAATAATCATTAGTAGTTATTTCATTTACATCCGTCAAAAAATTTACTTTTAATGCAATTTTTAATACTTGTCATTTATTTTAAAAGCATTTTACTTTACATTCATTTTAATTCTTAAAACTTTTTTACTAAGATTTTTAATTCGTTTAGTTTTTAATCTTAGAATTAATATTAGTTTAATTTCTAGTATAAAAATAGTTTAAAACCAAAACTAAAATATTTGTCATTCAAGCAACAAACGAAACATTCTCATGAATTTCAATTCATCTCTCGCCGTGGAAACGACACTCGGAAGATAGACTATTATTTTTCCTAGAGTAATTGTCTTATCTGACAGGATATACTATATATTACTACGACACGCGTTTGACGATTATCAAAATGGCGTCGCTGCCGGGGAGAGGTGTAGCGATTTTTATGGGATTGTTCGTGTTTGAGCCTTGAAAGTTTATTTTCATACTTCTAAAAAATAAAAAAATCCAATAATATTTTCTTTTAAATAAAAATTTTAAAAATACCAAAAATATTTTCATTTCTTCTTATTATTATTAAATCAAGAAAAGAACAAAAAAAATTATCCTTAAAAAAGAAATAAAAAAACAAAGTTGGTAAAAGAACACCAACAAATAATACCTTCAATTTAGGTATTATCCATAATAAGTCCCCAACTCGAATAAAAGATTTAAAAACTTGCCTTTTGTGTCATTTGCGATATACGGCTCACCTCTAAAAAGTAAAAATTTTTGAGAGCTACCGTGAAGCTTGTTGATTATTAGGTTTAAGTTATTTGATCTCGTTTTGTCCGTTAAAAAATATGTTGCTTAAAAAACTCGAAAAACCAAAAAAAATCTTCTTTTCCTTTTTATCCATTTGATTCTTTTCATTAACCCTCTAATTTGTTTAATTCTTATGGCGTCACTCGATTATCATTTGAACCCCCACTTCTTGATTAAAGAATGCATGACTTGTGGAGCTTTGTACACTGCAGACTTTTGTTGTTCAAAAGGGGGTCTTGAAGACAAGATTCTTGTTCCTAAACCCCCTCAGAATTGTGCAACTTGTGGAGACCCGGTTGATGGACTATATTGTCGATCTTGTGCTTTTGTGCGAAAGTGTTTGAATGAAGGTTGGTATACAATTCATGATAAAAATGAAATTCTAAACACTTCTGAGTCATCCAATCACAACACTAACGTTGTTAGTGCACCTCAAGAGCCATTCGTCTTCAATCAAGACCCCGGTAAAAATTCTTCGCAAAGTCCTCCACAAATTAACCACATTTGTTGTTACGAGTGTGCTGATTCGTTAGATGGAATTTTTTGTCAACGATGTACTTGCAAGTCTTGTGGGAACAATGCTCATATTGGTTATAATTGTCCACCGAAAGCTCCGATTATTACTAATCCGGAACCATGCAATCAAACCATTGATGAGCTCCCACAAACTTTGCCAAGTTTTGATCCGACGTGCTATTCCAAAAAAGAAAATTCATTACCTTACGCTTCAAAACCCAACTTTGTTGATAATTATCCTAACGTTTTCGACCCACCTCCACAACCTTCTATGTATTCTTGTGAATTTTGAGGGAACGATGCTCGTTATGGTCACTATTGTACACCTCAAGTTCCGTTTATCTATCCGGAACCGTGTCACAATCAAGACTTTAATTTCCCGCAAGATTTTCATGATTTTCAACAACAATATCTTTGTTGTGAAAATTGCGGGGGCCCTCATGAAACTTTTCAATGTCAACCAATGAATGAAGATTATTATGAGCAAAATTCTTGCTATGATTCTAATTCTTTCGGCTTTGACCAAACTCAACCCCCACAATATACCATCAATCATCCAATCTTCAATGTTCAAAATGACCTTCTCAATTCTCAAAACAAGCTTATGGAGCAAATGACATCCATATGTGATATGGTTGGTCAAATTATGCAAAAGAAGGAAGAAGAAAAGCGAATTGCGGAAGAGCAAGCGGGTAAAGATCGATATTGGAAGGTTCCCATTTGCTACGATGATGACGAGGAGTATACCATTGCTATCACACCTGATTTACCAACCAAGGAACCCTAGGATTCTCTCATAATGGGGGATGAGCATCTTGATACTATTCCTGAAAAGGAATCAGACGAATTAGTAAAGTCCAGTGTTGAGAACCTTGTCCCAATCCCAAGTGAGTCCGAGGATTTTTCTGACAATGAAAGTGAGTGTGATATGCATGTTTGTGATGATTTTACGACTTTCTCGAATCCTCTCTTTGATTCAAACGACGATTTCACCTCTAGTGACGACGAGTCATTTTCTAATGAGGACGTTCCGAACGAAAATTTCAAAATTTATTCGAACCCTCTTTTTGATGAAGAGATCATTTCTAGTAAGATAAAACCACATCATTTTAATGTCGAGTCTGATCTTATAGAATCTTTGCTTAATCGAGATATTTTGATGGTTTCTTATCCTATGATTGATTCTCTTCTCGAGGAGTTCTCTGGTGAACTAGCTTTTATCGATTTAATTCCACCGGGAATTGTTGATACCGATTTTGATCCTAAAGAAGAAATTCTTCTTATTGAGGAATTGTTGTATGATAATTCATCTCCTCAACCTCCGGAAGAATCTAATTCTGAAATTTCTAATGCTACAATCGAGTCTCTCTCTCCATCTCCTATCCCCGTTGAGGATAGTGACCCTTTTATGGAGGAGATCGACATATTTCTTGATTCAGATGATTCAACACCATCGGGTGTTGAAAGTGACTATGACTCGGAAGGGGGTATTCTTTTACTTGAAGAATTGCTTAACGATGACCTTGTTCCCCTTGCTGAGTATAATCATTTTACCTTTGATGTTGAGCCCGATGTTCCATCATCCCCTCGTCCTCCTGAGAAACCACCGGATGATGATGTTTACTTTGATATTGAGCCTGATACGGGAGTTTTCACAAAAGTGGTGGATGATATTTCTGATAATTCGACAAGAGAACTTTATGTTCATGTGCCTAATGTTTTACCCACCCTTCCCACCCTTTCTCCAATGTTTGACACTTTGTTTTTTTGGGCTTCTATTTTCATCCGAAAATGAAGACAAAGTTTTCATCCTGGAATTCTTGCTTCTAATGAGGAGAAATCTCCTCATCTCTATCCGATCGGCTTTAAAAGCTTTCCACATCATTTTTTTATTTTTCTGAAAGCCCGATGATGATCTATGGAAGGGACAGTCCTATCTTGGATGTTCCATTTCTCCATTTCTATCCTCCTTGACCAGCTCAAGTATGGGGGATCGAGTCAGGCTCAAGACTCGGTTAACAAAAATAAGCGCTTCATGGGTGGCAACCCATGCTTATCCTAATATAATAGTAGTAATGAATAAGTGTGTTGTGAGGAGGCTCGCCTCTTCCTTTCTCGTGTTTTGTGTTTTGTGTTGTATGTCCAGGATTGCCCGGATTTTGAAGCCTCTCGTGCTCGTGGTTTTGTCCTTCGTTCACTCGAGCTTCAATCCTTAGCATGATTATGGGAATCCAATATCCTAAATCTTATCGACTAACGTTTATCTTTAAGCACACTTAATAAATGGCTTTAGATTTACGTAGAGACCCTTCTTAAAACATTGAGGACAATGTTCAATTCTAGTATGGGGGGATCTATCGATTTGATTGTGCCTGCAGTCGTTGTTTTCACGTAATCCCGTTTTTACCACCAAAATACCAAAAAAATGAAAAAAATTAAAATTTTCAAAAATAAAATAAGTGTTTTATCACAATGTTGACTTTCCTGCTGGGTAGAATAAGAATAAATTTTGACTCGATCGAGCGTGTTGAGCTCTTAGCTTTGTCCCTTAACCGTTATAAACTTGACTAAGCATTCGCGGATCTTTTTATTAAAGATTTTAAATTTGCGAAGAACGAGAAATGATAGAGTTAATTATGAGTTAGATGCTAAGCAAGGATTAGTTGGAAATCTTAAGAGCTCATAAGTGTAGTTTGTGGCTTTTTCTCCCATAAGCTTCTAACCGGACTAATAATACGTGCTCTTTTCGAAAATTAAACTTAAATCAACGATTTTTGAAGTATGGTCGATAACAATAATTTATTTAGTCTTAGTTCAAATTTATACTTAAATTTTCTAAAAAGAAATTTTCTCTATATCATGGTAATATAAAGTAAAAAAATGATGAAAAATGAAAAATGAAAAATGAGGTAATAATAATAATAATAACTGTGGGCTAATAAAAGTTTACTGCATCTTGCCGGCTCACAACCGATGTTGCAGTCTTCTAAACAAGGCACATAGTAATTATCCGAGACCGATAAAAGTTTGATGCATCTTTCCGGCTCACAACCGATGTTGCAGCCTTCAAAAAGGTCGAGGATTTCCTTCGTTTAAAGGATGTATAATTATGTTAAGTGTAATATATGTGATTTAATAAATATAGGAAAAAACTTTTTCTTAAATTTAAATATGCTTTTGAACAAAGACTATTTCGTTTTAAGTTGTGGTTTTTCTAAATAAATTGTTTTATTTAACAGGAGGCCTAAGAGTTTTTGAAACCGAAGGTCCGTGAGTTCCGATACTATTCTCTAGGGGGTGTCAAAAGCCTGGTCACCTAAGCTGGTCTCAGCTGGGATGTGCCGAGAAGAAAGTCGCTACATGGAATGATCTCGCCTTCAAAATCATAATTCTTGGGTGGAACGTGAAGCATAGAAATATTGCAATTTTATTAAAAAGGTTGATCCATGGTTGAAATTCGAAATAAGCACATTCACCCATAATATATAATAATTGTCGTGAGTGAAAAGTTTCACAAGGTACAAGTATGAGTAGTGTTAGCATCTTAACTTATATTTAACGTTGATTTCGTTTTTAAGCTTGGTTTGGGACAAGTGAAAAATCGGGGACGACGAATTTATCTTTTTAGCCACTTTAGGATTGAAGTGATTCTTGTTCTATGACCTTAAAAGTTATAAAAATAACGAAAGTCCAAACATTCTAGTTAGAAAAAGAAAAATAAAAATATAAAAAAAATATATATATGTGTAGTAGTTAGTGTAGATTTATAAAAATGGTCAAAACGGTGCTTTACAAAACTAATGATTCTTTAATTCCCCTTGATGAACACTTAGCTACTTTTCGAGGTAATTAGTCGAGGGGGATTGAGATTCTTGGTTTTCTAAAGTGTTTACTTATGGCATTGCGTGAGGACACGACAATAGTTTAGTATGAGGGATTTTGGTATGTGCTTAATTACACATACCTTTTATCTAATAAAACGACCCCAAATGACCAAAAACGGACATAAAATGCCAAATATATGTTTGTTTTGCTTTGTATACTGTGTAGGTAACGGATATTCACTAAAGGACAAAAACGAAGCCAAAACCGACAAAACCGAGCACGGGAATGGAAAGAGCGTGAAAAGTCAAAGTCAACAAGTCAAAGTCAAAGTCAAAGACATAAGCATCTTATTTAGCCAACCCGTACCTGAGTTAATGGGCCGGGTCAGCCCAAGAATGCTTATTATTTAATTAAAAGCCCTAAATCCATTAACTAGGCCCAATCCCCTTTTTAATAAAAACCTGGCCCAAACTATTAACCTAGGCCCAAACCCACTTAACCACCGTTAGCCCAACATCCTATAACCATTTACACAGTTAGTCCTTAAGGACTAACAAAATTAGCCCCTATAACCTTTTTACCTATACACCACTAGTCCCTTTACCCCTCACTCCCGTTAAAAAAACAAACGAATAGTACCAAATCCTTTCCCCGCCATCACACTATTCACCCATCACTCTCACCTCGACCCCTGCACCCCAAAAGAAACCCATCACTCTCATAAAGCAACCCTACTCCACAAGGTGCCAATTCCACCTTAGTAATCCTATGGTTTCTCATTCGTTGATGAACAAGGACAAGGAATCAATGGCTGTGATGCAAGGGCTTGGTGAACAAGAAAGATGGATGGCCAAGATGAAGAGTTTTCCTTTACTCTCACACAACAAACACAAGTTCAAGACCCCTGCAGTTTAGTTATTCTATAAATAGTTTAGGATTCCATTTGTAAAAGGCATCTAGTGTAAATTAGTTTAGGATTATAATAGCTTAATTTCTAGCTTATTTTTGTAATTTACTTTTAAAGTCTTGTAAACTTTTTATGTTTTAATGAAATTTAAGTTGCTATGCAAATCTGTCTTTTAAGTTCTTAATGCACATTTAGCTTATTTACTTTAAAAGTCACTTTATAAGCTTTTCATAAGTTCATTTTACACCTGCAAAACCTTCTTAAGCTTTTTCAGAAGCTTAAACTTTATTTCCTGTGTTAGGAATTTTGTAATAGAGAGTTACTACTAGTAGGTATGTAGTTCCTACTGGTAGAGTAAACAGTTCCTGCTGGTAGTGTAGTTCCTACTGGTAAGGATAGTAGTATAGTTAGTACTGGCAGTACAAAAGTTATTCCTGCTGGTAGTACAATATTAGTCCTGGTAGTATTATGCTTACTCCGGGTTGTTAGTAAAGTTAGTTAGTGATAGGGATATGCATGAGATATCCTAGGAAGTGATAACCCTTATCACTTTAGCTTTTAGTTAGGGTTTCATGTGTATTTAAGAAACTTACGGCTTGGATGAAGGTAACTGATTGATTCATTAGAAAAAACACGTTTATTATCAATAGAAAAGATCCATAGAGGATCATTGTTTTTAGTAATTCTTTAACTCTGTTGTTTATATTCCGCGTAAACAATAGTTTCATTTGTTAGAGTCTCTCTTAGAGTTGCTTGTGATTACATAAGTGCTCTACAACCTCAACAGGCGTAAAGATCTATCTAGGGCTGGACCTACAAGTGGTATCAGAGCCTGGAGAGAGCCTCTGTTAAAGAAACTTTACTATTCTTACTCATAAAAACCTCACAATGTCTTTACAAAATCCATCACAAACATACCCTATGCCATCACCATCAGTATCTACATTCACTTTCCCATCAACAACTGAACCTGTGTTCTCAGCATCAACTTCTGAACCAGTCTTTGAGTCTCCAAATCACACTCAAACCTCACAAACTACCCAGTCTCAGCAACTCCAACAATATCACACAACCACTGTCTCAAACAATAATGCCAAATTTCCTTACTTAAAGAAGGAAGAATATGAGACGTGGGCCATGAAGATGGAGTATTGGATCATGAACAGTGATCACAACTTGTGGAACATTGTTCTAAATGGAAACAGCAGGAAAAGGACAGGAAGAGATCCAAAAGGAAATATTATGATTCTTCCACCTGTTTCTGTTGAAGAACAAATTGCTGTTCAAAGAGAGACAAAAGCAAGAACTATATTGCTTCAGTCTCTTCCTGAAGATCATATGGCTGATTTTCACCATCTAGATGATGCAAGAGATATTTGGTTGGCTGTAAAAGCCAGATTTGGAGGTAATGATGAGTCTAAGAAAATGAGGAAATCAATGCTAAAGCAGGAGTTTTCAGAATTTAGGGTATCTGAATCAGAGGGTTTGCATAAGGGCTATGACAGGTTTCAGAAGATATTGAGTCAACTCAATCAGATGCAAGCTAAGCCAGACAATGAAGATTGTAACATGAAGTTTCTCAGAGCACTTCCACCTTCTTGGTCACAGGTGGTATCACTCTTAAAACAAAGGGTGGTCTTGATTATCTAAGCTTTGATATCTTTACAACAAGCTTAGACTCTTAAATTAGATGTGAAGGTGGCTCAAGTTATGATTCAAGAGGTACTTCTGCTCCTACCCATTCAGCTTTTATTAGTGCTGCAAGCACTAATTCAAAGATGTCATATCCCTGATTCATTCCCATTCAACCACTTTACTTCTACTTCATCAGTCATACTGCTCTAGGCATTATGTGATGGAAAATGTTCATCCATTCTTTTGTTGGCTGAAAGTGATCCACAACATCAGATCACTTATGAAGTGATTTTGATCAAATTAGGAAATTAGGATTTGGAGAATTAGACATAATGGCAAATGGCAATGCTCTCTGTTAGGATGAACAGAATTTGAAAAGAAAGTTTGGGAGAAAGAATGAAGTTTAATAAGAAGGATGCTGCAAGGTTTGACAAGAAGAAGGTAAAATGTTATAAATGCTCAGAGTTGGGTCACTTTGCTAGGGAATGTACAGGAAAATAGTTGGATTCTAAAGCAAGGTACTCTTCATTCAAACTTAAGGAGCTGGATAAGACAGAAGAACCAAAGGCCTTGTTGTCTGTTGATTCAATGTTAAACTGGTCAGATCATGAATGTGAAGATGTGGAAAGTGGTGCTACTCAAGTATACGGGATGATTGTTGGAGCTGAGGAGGATGTTGCTGATAGTGCTACTGGTAATGATACTGGTGTTGTTGCTGATGAGTTTTCTAATGCTGCTGCTGAATTTGCCCTCATGGGTATCTCCTCTCAGGTACAAACTTGTCCTTTAGGTTATGAACATCTATATGCTGAACTTAAAAAGGAATTTGACAATGTAGAAGTTCAATACAAAGAGTGTTATATCCAGGTTCAAGCATATAAAAGTACTTTACAAACTTTAGAACAACAGAAGGGATGGTACCAAAGTAATCAGCTAGCATTAGAAGAAAGAATTAGAATCTTAACTGCTAATTTAGAAAACACAACAAACATGTTAAAATATACTGAGAAACTGAATGAACAGGCTAAACTTGAAAAACTGAATGATAAGGTTCAACTTGAGGAGACTAAGGCAAGGTTTGACAAATGGAAAGACTCTTCCAAAAACTGGACAAACTGATCCAAAGCTCCATGTCCACAAGATCAAAATTTGTTTAAGGAATTGGAGAAACTTTTGGATCAGATGAGGTGTTTGATCCCTCTGCCCCTAGCATCTTTGACACCACACCTGAAGATGTTGCAGAGAAACCTCTCTATGACAGGTTTGTCAAAGCTGTTGGAATGCATGCTGTTCCTCCTCCTATAACAGGAACTTTCATGCCTCCTTCCAACAATCCTGACCTTGATGATACACAGTTTACCTATGGTTCAAAGTCCAATAATTATTTTGAAACTAACTCTGTATCTAATGACTTTGTCTCTTGTGATAAATAGGTTACAAGTCTTCTAAACTCTCAGAGAACCACTGAGACTTGCCATCTTGTGTTTCAAGTTTCAAGTCCTCAAGCTCCAAGACCAAATGAACCTTAGCCTCTTTTCGCCCCTAGTTTCATGTTGACTTCAAGACATTGTCAGAGACTGCTGACCAACAACCAAGTTCCACCAATGATAATTCTAGTTTTTCTTTTAAGGAGAATGTAAAACCTCCTAGGAATTTATGTAATAAGAGTGGAGTAAATAGTAGGAGTCTTTGTAAAAGAAAGTCTTTTGGTTCTAAGACATGTTTTGTTTGTGGTAGTAAATTTCATTTGATTAAAGATTATGATTTTTATGAGAAACAGTTGGAATTGCATAATAAACCTTTGTGGAATAATGTTACTCATATTCTCTCATTTGTACCAAAAGCAACATCTGTTCCTACTGGTAGTAGGAATAGACCAACATTTGTTCCTGCTGGTAGTAGGTATAGACCAACATCTGTTCCTACGGTAACCATTTTCTGCTGGTTGGGAAAAATAATGTTGCTCGACCTATGACCAGACCATCAAGCCATTATTTTCAACACTTTAGTAGGCCTGGCTATCATAACCATATTAATATGGATGAGGGAAGATGGGGAACTGCTGTTAAGCCCTTAGCAGGTTGTTCTTGGAGTATTCAAAAGTCAAATATGCAATGGGGATCCAAGAACAATGGTGATCTGCATCATCTACATGAGGTTTAACTATTAAATGATCACAAGGCAGGCTTCAAGTCAGTAATGACTTGGGTTCCCTCTCATGATACTAATGGTGTTGTATTTGTGTATGTAGGAAAATCTCAATATGAATATGAGATTTATAGGAATTGTAGATAGTGGGTTGGTTCCAGAAGCATGACAGGCAATAAGGAGAAATTGGTTGACTTTGTGAAGATTGTAGGAGGTACTATGACTTTTGGAGGTGGAGATGGCAAAATTACTGGAAAAGGCACAATAAGGACTTCCAAATTGGACTTTGAGAATGTTTATTATGTGAGAATGATCTTCAAACCTTTAACTTGTTCTCTGTTTCACAAATATGTGATACCAAGAACAAAGTCCTTTTCACTGATAAAGAATGTCTTGTTCTCTCTAAGGAGTTCCAACTACCTGAAAATAGTCAGGTGGTTCTCAGAGTTCCAAGAAGGAACAATCTCTACTGCTTCAATTTAACTGACATCAAACCTAAAAGAGATGTCACCTGTTTACTGGCCAAAGCATCCTTAGTTGAGTCTACCAAATGGCATAGAAGGATGGCTCATGTGAACTTCAAAAACATGAACAAGCTGGCAAAGCATGGATTAGTCAATGGGCTTCCCTCCAAACTCTTCACAAATGAGCACAACTGTGTTGTCTGCAACAAGGGAAAGCAACACAAGGCTTCTTACAAGGCCATCACTACTGTGAGCACCATTTCTGCTCCTCTCCAATTACTACATATAGACCTTTTTGGTCCTACATCCATCAGAAGCATTGATCACAAGTACTACTACTTGGTGGTTACAAATGACTTTAGCATGTTTACTTGGGTTTTCTTTTTGGGGACTAAGGGATGAGCATGATGGTATCCTTAAGACTTTATTACTTTCATTGAAAACCAGTTAACTAAAAAGGTTAAAGCCATAAGGTGTGACAATGGGACAGAGTTTAAAAATTCTAATTTAATTGAACTCTGTGGGTCAAAGGGGATTAGAAGGGATTACAGTAATGCCAGAACCCCACAACAAAATGGGGTTGCTGAAAGAAAGAATCGAACCCTCATAGAGGCAGCAAGAACTATGCTTGCTGACTCTATGTTGCCTACCATGTTTTGGACTGAAGCAGTTAGTACTGCTTGTTATGTGTTGAACAGGGTTCTAGTGACTAAACCCCATAACAAGACACCTTATGAACTTGTGTCTGGGAAAGTTCCCAACATCAGTCATCTTAAACCTTTTGGGTGTCTTGTGACCATACTTAACACCATTGACCATTTGGGAACATTTGAGGGAAAAGCTGATGAAGGTTTTATTGTTGGGTATGCTGCTCATAGTAAGGCTTATAGGGTCTACAATTTATCCAGCAAAAAGATAGAAGAAACACTTAATCTGAGATATCTTGAAGATAAACCTAATGTTCAGGGTTTGGGTCATGAGTGGTATTTTGACCTTGACTATTTGACTGATTCTTTAGGTTATACTCGTTTCAAAACTAATCAACCTGCAGGTACCCAAGATACTAACATACATGCAGGTACTCAAGATGATTCAGATTCGGAGTGTGATGAACAAGTAATTGTTGTTCCTTCTTTTCCTTCTAACTCTTTTTCAGGTCCTACGGTTAATGAAGCTTCTGAAATGATGGAGAGCAGTACAGATTATGCAGAGGAACTTGCTAGGCTTTAAAAACAAGCTTACAAAGCAAATACTATAGCTGAGAAGCATCTGAGTCAAGCTGATCTTGCAACCAGCAGGAATGGAGTTCCTGCTGGTAAGGTTGTTTCTGCTGGTCATTCTGAAACCTCTACTCCTGTTTGTACACCTGTTCATACGGTTGCAACATCATTTCCTCTTGGTCACTCTTTGGGCTCAAGTGAACATTCTTCAAGATATCCTTCTCCTTCTGACCTTGCAAATTCCAGGTCCTCATTTTCAGAAATAGAGGATATACACCACCATCCTGACACTGGCATTTTCTCCTACTCTTCATATGATGATGATTTTGGTGGTACTGTCACTAACTTAGCACCAAGTGTAGTTGTTGATTCTGTTCCTACTAAGAGGGTGAACACTATTCATCCTTAATCACAGATACTTAGAGCTCTCACTTTACTTGTTCAGACAAGAGGTACATTGAAGAAGTCTAAATTTGGTGCAAGTGCTTTTGTTAGTTATGTTCATGATCAACAAAGGAACAATCACACAGACTATTTACATTGTCTGTTTGCTTGTTTTCTATCACAACTTGAACCAAGTAGTGTTGCTCAAGCTCTTAATGATCCTGCTTGGGTTGAAGCTATGCAAGAGGAGATGCAACAGTTTATAAATCAGAAAGTATGGCAGCTTGTCCCTCTACCAGATGGAAAAATTACTATTGGAACTAAATGGATTCTGAAGAACAAAAGAGATGCCAGAGGTATAGTTGTCAGGAATAAAGCCAGGTTGGTGGCTCAAGGTCATAGGCAAGAGGAGGGCATTGACTATGATGAGGTCTTTGCTCCAGTTGCTAGAATTGAAGCTATTAGACTCTTCCTAGCATTTGCCTCATATATGGGATTTATGGTATATCAAATGGATGTGAAGAGTGCTTTCCTTTATGGGGAAATTGAAGAAGAAGTGTATGTTACTCAACCTAAGGGATTTGAAGATCCTTATTTCCCTAAGCATGTTTACAGAGTTGTGAAAGCTTTGTATGGTCTTCATCAAGCACCAAGGGCCTGGTATGCAAGATTGTCTACTTTTCTGTTAAAGCATAATTATAGAAGAGGTATAATAGACAAAACTCTTTTCATTAAGAAGAATTCCAGGGATATCATACTAGTTCAGGTCTATGTGGATGACATTATATTTGGGTCTACAAACAAGGCCTGGTGTGATGAGTTTGAGGTCTTGATGAAAGGAGAATTTGAGATGAGTGCTATGGGTGAGTTAACATTTTTCTTAGGCTTACAAGTGAAGCAGAAGCCTGATGGGATCTTTATCAGCCAAGATAAGTATGTCCAGGACATGCTTAAGAAATTTGATATGGAGAGTGTGAGACCTGCAACAACACCCTTTGAAGCTTCAAAGCCAAAATCCAAGGATGAACCTGATGATGCTGTTAATGTTCACTTATACAGATCCATGATAGGTTCCCTCATGTATTTGACAGCTTCAAGGCCTGATATTCAGTTTGCAGTGAGTGCTTGTTCTAGACACCAGGTTACACCTTTGACTTCCAATTTGAATGCAGTCAAGAAGATCTTTAAGTATCTTAAAGGCCAACCAAAACTAGGTCTATGGTACCCAAGAGATTCTCCCTTTGTGTTGGAAGCATATAGTGACAGTGACTATGCTGGTTCTCATGGTGATAGAAAATCAACAACTGGTGGATGTCAATTCCTGGGTAGAAGGTTGATTTCATGGCAGTGCAAAAAGCAAACCATTGTGGCTACTTCTTCCACTAAAGCAGAATATGTTGCTGCTGCTAACTGTTGTGGTCAGGTACTTTGGATTCAAAATCAAATGCTTGATTATGGGTTCAACTTTATGAACACCAAAATTTTTATTGATAATCAAAGTACCATTTGCATTGTTAAAAATCCAGTGTTTCACCAAAGAACAAAGCACATAGAAATTAGGCACCATTTTATTAGAGATGCAAATGAGAAAAATCTTATTCAGGTGCTTAAGATTCACACAGATGAAAATGTGGCTGATTTGTTAACCAAGGCATTTGATGGACCTAGGTTTAATCATCTAGTGGTTCACATTGGGATGCTTAATCCCTAGATGCCATGGTTAAGGGGAGGATTTGAGTCCAAGGGGAGGACTACTGTTGTAAAATTGTTTAAGTAGTAGGTTTTTCTTTTATGTTTACCACTTAGTTTTCAACATATTTTTCTTCTGGTAGTTTTCATTTTTTTTCTACTGATAGTTTTAGTTGATACTGGTAGTTAATTTTTTTTTCTTTTCATTGTATACGTGTTGTGTGCTTTGGTCTAACCTTTTGCAGATGAATGACTCATGAGTGTGAATATGCATGGAGCATGTGTCCTTATACTGATGATAATGTACTCCTTTTGGATTGGTTAAGTGTCTTTTCTGGTGTTGCAAGAGTTCCTACTGGTAGCTTTACTTGTTCCTACTGGTAGAACAATTCCTACTGGTCTTGTTAGTTTTCTTAAGGGTTGACTTTTCTTTGAGCGGGTAACTTAAATTGAGTTTTACTTTAATTCAAAGTTATAGTTGAGACAATTGGGCATTTAATTCATCAAGGGTCACCTATTTAAAGGGATAATTACTCTTTACTCTCATTCTTACATTTACTTTTAGATCAAACCCTAATTATTAACAGCCCTTTTTACTCACTCCACTCACTCTTTGCAAAACTCGATTTTCTCTACCAACCAGTAGTAACTTACTCTTGCAATCGTACACCAGCACTAACACTCAACCACATTCTTTGTAATCATCAAATCCATGGCCGCACTTAAGTATCGTGATGAGCACAACAAGGTGGGTTTCTTGGAGAAACCAAACGGCAGTGCTGACTATCACCAAGTTCTTGACTTTTTGCAGGGTTCGCACATAAGGTATGCTATTACACATGACCCCATCATCTATGACTCGTTGGTCAAACAGTTCTGGTCCACGGCCTCTCTCAGAGCTTCTGAGGAAGGCCCTCCAGCTATATTGGCCACCATTGATAGGACTCCCTATACCATAACTGAATCATTAGTTAGGAGTCAACTTCAATTAGATGATGAGGGTGGTGTTGAGGACTTGCCCATAGCTGACATATACTTAGGTATGGACAATCTTGGATACCCCAGTGAAGGCAAGCTGACCTTCTTCAAAAACAAATTCTCACCTCAATGGAGGTTCTTAGTTCACACTATCATGCATTGTCTCAGTACCAAATCAGGTAGCTGGGATCAATTTGGAAGCCAATTGGCCATTGCTATTATTTGTTTGACTGAGGGGAGGAGGTATAATTGGTCAAGCTATATTTTCAAAGGGATGGTTAACAACATCAACAATCCTAAAAAGTTTTTGATGTTTCCTAGGTTTCTTCAAATGATTTTGGAAATTGAACCTAGAAGTACCAAACAATATCATGCTTTTAAACTGACAAGCAAAATGTTTGCTAACATGAGGTTAAATTTTCAAGGAAACCACATGCCACTTTTGGCTGCTATGCTTCCCCCTGCTCAAGCTGCTATTGCAGGTGAAAGTTCAGGGGAAGATGCACCATCTAACCCTCAGACTGTCCCTGCAACCATCACTGAACCTGATCACTCTCATGATCATGCATCCACACCACCCAGACCAACCACTACTACTTCTGGTGCTCCAGTGAATGAGCAGGGTCCCTCTTCAGACCCCAACATTGCCTCTTCTTCAAGACCTCATGAGTCTGCTCCTGACCTATTCACTTCCACAAATGTGGAAGATGAAACAATGGGAGGTTCTTTTCAAACCTCACCTCCTAGGTCCACTCAAGCTCCACCTGAAGGTACAACCTCAGGAGGTGCTGAGGACCCTGATAAAATAACAGCATTGTCTTCTCTAGTATCCACTCTTGTGTAGAAAGTGAATACACAAGAATCTGATCTTAACGCACACAAGCTGCTGTTCAAGGAGGTAGTAGGAAAGCTGGTTAAGAAGGTAAAATTGTTGGAGGATAAGCTCAAAGGGAGAAAAAGGAAGTTTGTGCTGACTGATTCTGACAAGGACGAGGATGCTGACCAAGATGTGGATCCTCTTATCAAGCTGGCTAAAGCAGCTGCTACAGCTGTTCCTACTGGTGGTTCTCATGAAGCTGAAATTCCACCTAGTTCCTCTGTTCCTACTGATGAGTTTGCTGGTAGTTCTGATGTTCCTGCTGGTGCTACTACTGGTCCTTCTACTGATCCTTCCAACAAAGGTAAATCTCCTTTGATGGAAGAAGACCCTCCAGTCAGAGAAAGAACATTTAGGCAAAGAGAGGAAGACAGGTTAGGTGAAGAAGCTGCTAGGAGAATGTATGAAGAAGAGCAAGCTGAGTTGGAAAGAGAGAGAGAAGAGATGCAGAGGAAACGACAACATGATGTATTGAATTCAGCAAAATACTATACCGATTCTGATTGGACTGACATAATGGGTCAAGTTCATGCTAATCAAGGACTTACTGCTGATCTTTTGGGTCCTGATGTCACTGAAGATAACTTTGCTGAAAGAATGTAGTCTCAATTGCTAAAAGAAAAGAGCGTTGCTGACAGAGTTTAAGGACAAGTTGAATAAGCCAATGACCTATGCACAACAGAAGGCTTTTATGAGAACTTTTGTGAAAAATCAAAGTTCCACCATTTATACCACCGGATGGACCATGAAGCATGTGAAGTCATTTTCTGATGATCAACTCAAAACTGAGTTTGACAAAATCAGAACAGCTGCTGCAGACTTACAATCACAAAACATCAGGAGGTCTCTTAAAAGACCTGGTGTAGATTTGGAGCAAACTAGTACGAAGAAGTCCAAATCAACTGAAGCTCCAAAGTCTGATGTTCCTGCTGATTCACAACAACCATCTGTGGAAGTTCCTTCTACCACTGCTTATACAGCTCAAAACATTGGTTCCTCACCCAAGAAGGTTGGTACCAGGAAGAAGCGATTAGGTCGAAAAGGTGTTCATCCTTCTCACTCTACCATTCCTATTGAAGACGGAGATCCTGAAGCTGAACACAAAATGTGCATTAAGTATGCTTCTGATGTGGATTCTGCTTCTGATGATGATAACCCCGTTAATTTCTTTGCTGTTGTTGATTGGGAGTTATTGCCAACGGGATTAGGCTGGATCAATGTCCTCTACAGGAAAGATAACTCTCGCAAGTGCTTCACAAGTCTTAGGGAAATCCTTCACTTGGTTACTCGAGCTGACTTGATGACCATTTATGGCCGAGTGATGACATTTTATCAGGATAAGCAAGCTGAGGGAGTTGGTCTTGTTCTTTGGGGAGATCTTAAGGTTTTGATAGATTCACCTGAAGTGAATGATGGTAGTGATGTTTGGAAGAACCAAAACACGTGGAGCATTCAAAGTTGGAAGCTATATTCTTATTCTGGTGTTCATGTGTTGGAGACAGTTGATGGACTTGTTCTACATATGTTTGTCGATAAGAAGTATCCTCTCTCTGTCAACCTTATCGAACGGATGCTTGATCATCAGCTGGAAATTTGTCACGACACAGTGGGTAATGAACTTACCACTGCAGTTCAGTTGATTGCCTTTCTAAAGAAACAAATTTCTGATTCCCGGCGGTATCTTGTCACTCTCTTGTATATACTCTATCTTTTGTTATGTTATGTTTAGTCTTTTGGTTTTTCATCTATCTTTTGTGAAGCTTGTTGTAAATGGTTTTTGCTTCTTGGAAAATCTTGGTTTTTGGTATACTCTTTTGGGACTGGATCACTTGGTTTTTAAACTATAGATGAGCAACTTGGTTTTCAGGCTCATCTTTGTATTTCAGTGATCTAATTTAATAAACTGGTTTTATGGCATAATTTTTAACGGAAATTAAAATTTTGGTGCAACACTCTATGGTTCTCAATTGCCAGGCCATCAGGCTAGAATCAATTGAGGTATGGTTTCAATTCCCAGGTCTATGACTAGAATGAATTGATATAGCTTTAATGATTTGCTTAAAATCATAGAGTCCCTCAACTGACTGATGTTTAAAGTACCAATAAGTTGAGATGGTTTGCAATCCACCATGGGAGTAACCCTTTCTGGGTCCCAAGGATTGTCTAGCCCACAAGCAAACGGCTATGTGGTAAAGGCTTATAAAATCCGTTGATAGCTGACAATTTGCTAAAAATTGTAAGGTAATCAACTCACCTTGTTATCACAATAAAGGGTTGGCTAGTCCTGAGCAAACGGCTACAGGTAAAGACACATCAAATCCGTTTATGGCTGTAATGACTTGCCAAAAGTTATATAGTTCTTCCACTTACTATGATTCATGTTCTGAAAGTGGAAAATGGTTTTAGTTCTTCATGGATTTGACCCTTTCTGGGTGCCAATGGACTGACTAGCCCAAGAGTGAATGGCTACTTGGTAAAGGCTCACCAAACTCATTCATGTAGCTGTGGTGGTCCTGTTGCAGTCCATGTTTAGATGCTGATTTTCTTGTTACTGATTCAAAGTTTCTGACGGTTGCTTTTGGAGACGGTTTCAAGATGTTGCTGTTCAATCCTCTGGTGATTTCAACGAAAGATTTATCTGGAAACTTGAAGTTAACTATGTCAAATTTAAGTTTAGGGGAGGATTGTTAGGAATTTTGTAATAGAGAGCAACTACTAGTAGGTATGTAGTTCCTACTGGTAGAGTAAACAGTTCCTACTGGTAGAGTAAACAGTTCCTGCTGGTAGTGTAGTTCCTACTGGTAAGGATAGTAGTATAGTTAGTACTGGCAGTACAAAAGTTATTCCTGCTGGTATTACAATGTTAGTTCTGGTAGTATTATGCTTACTCCGGGTTGTTAGTAAAAGTTAGTTAAGTAATAGGGATATGCATGAGATATCCTAGGAAGTGATAACACTTATCACTTTAGCTTTTTGTTAGGGTTTCGTGGGTATTTAAGAAACCTACGAGTTGGATGAATGTAATGGAAACTAATTGATTCATTAGAAAAACAAGTTTATTATCAATAGAAAAGATCCATAGAGGATCGTTGTTTTAGTATTTTCTTTAACTCTGTTGTTTATATTCCGCGTAAATAATAGTTCCATTTGTTAGAGTCTCTCATAGAGTTGCTTGTGATTACATAAATGCTCTACAACCTTTACAGGCATCAAGATCTATCTAGGGCTGGACCTATAAATGTGACTTTGATTTAGCACTATGAACTGCTATTTTGATGTGAGCAGTATTAACAGGCCTAACAGTATTAAGTGGTGTGAGGTCAGTTTTCAACAAAACTGCTTTTGGAGACATCTTCCTGTGTACACTAGGGTGTGTGGTTTTGGCATCCACCCTACTATAATTATTTCTAGATACTATGCCTTTTCTTTGATAGTTATCACAATTAATCTGCAAATGATTAAAACTTCCACATATAAAGCAAGCCTTGTTATACATCACAAAATCTTTGCCTAGTTGATTGGATTTCTGTCCATTCCGATTCCTCTGATTACCCCTAGGAGATTATGATCTATACATTTCTGCATACCTAACTGACTTTTTGACTGGTTTTTCATGATTTTTAGGTGTAGTAAACTCTACCTTTTTATTAACAGGAAAAACAGTTTCTTTATCAACATTAGGTGAACTCTTAACAAATCTACTTGTGTCTTATGATACTTGTTCTGCTACCAAAGACTCTTCAGAATTTTCTTTATAATTATCTGATTTTTTATCACAAACAACATTAGACTCTTGCTCACTATCCTTAGTACCATAACCTTTAAACTCAGGCTCTTTGAATTCATCAAGACCAGAATAAGACAGATCAATGTTGCTAGGTCTATTATAGATTAAAGGGTGTGGTGGAGGAATTGCACTATATCCTAAACCCTTTTTACTTTTGTCAGTTATCTCACTTCCTAACAAGTGATCTAAGTCTTTTGAGGCCTTATCAAATTTCTCAATTTTAAATTCAATGACATCCTTTTCTTGCTTAACTTTTTCAAACTCACTTTTAAGCATATTTATTTCATAGTCTTTACAAGCTACTTCTCTTTTAAGAACTCCTATTTCTTCACTAAAAAGAACCTCATTCTTTTCATAAGTGATAATTTGATCTTCTAGAGTTGCTAAACCTCTTTTATAAGTAGTTGCTTTAAATTCAGATTCATTAAGCTTAACAAGCAAATCATCACACTGTTTCTTAAGAGTTTCATAGTTTTTCAGACAAATTTTAGAGCAAGTTTTATCAATGTATACCTCAGAGTCTGAAAATGCCATTAAAGCTATGTTTATCTGAACTTGTTCTTCTGCCCTGTCACTCTAATCAAAACCTACACCATCTATAGCCAGCATTGCCTTTAAATGTTTGTCTTCATTGTTTCCTTGCTCCCTGGTGTTGTCTTGATTCCTGAACTGACCTTCCTTGCTTCTTGGTGCTCTACACTCTCTGGCAAAGTGTCCTAACTTATGACAGTTATAACACTCAACCTTGGATTTATCATACCCAGCAATATCATTAGCATTAATGAAAATCTTTTTGCCTCTCCTCTGATAACACTTCTTTGCCCGCACACTTAGCAGAGAGAGCTGCTACTTCAAATCCATTACTTCCAAATCATCTTCATGAATTTGCTCTAAGTCTCGGTGTAGGACATAGACCATTGGATTTTTCCAACCATAAAGCATACACCAATATTAATCACTGACGCAAGCATACTAACTAATGGGCTAGCAGCATAACAGTATGGCAGCAGTACTCAACTTGTGGACTAGCAGTGTTAGCATCATTAGTACTGCTAGTGCTTGGAGCAATCATGAAGGCCAAGTTTTGAGCACCACTACTTCCACCAACAGATTTCTTTACCTTTTGTTCAACAATTTTGAAGTTGTTGTACAAATCATCTATGCTCATAGTTTCAACTTCAGGCTTATTCATCCACACAACTACATGAGTGTTCCACTCAGGGGGTAAGCTACTCAAAAATTTTGAGTTTAAATCTTCTTGGGCAATTACCACACCCAGAATAGCAAGCCTACTGACTATCTTCTGAAGCCTATTGAAGATAGAGTCAAGAGACTCTGCACTTGTTGCACTAAAATTCTCATACTGTTGCTTTAAAAGCGTCTTGAGTTTTTCTGTGGTAGCTGCAATTACCTACAAATCCTTGTTTCAATGCAGCATCATTGATTTAGGCATTTAGTTACTATGACTGAATGTGAGTTGATGTTCATTGGGAAGAGCCATCAGTAGCAAGCTCTTAGCCTTGACATCATTCTTCTTATTTGTCTTTTCTTTAGCAGTTACTGGTATAGACATCTTTGTAACTGTAGTACCATTCTCCTGTACTGTTTGTGGTACTGAGACCCATGAATCACCATTTTTTATGACTTCCCAGAGTGCATAGTCTTGGATCTGGAAGTACTGCTTAATCCTTATAACCCACATCTCATACTCACCCAGTTTGAGTATGGGAAGTTTTACAGTAGGACCACTATTTGTAGATTCAAGCTCCATGTCTTCTAGTTCAAAGTTTCTCAAAGCAATGGCTCTGATACCACTTGTTGATCCCAATCCTTGATCGATTCCTTAGATTGTCTAAGGTTAAATTATCTTGGATAAATCCAAAATAGCTTGTTGTAGAAACTCTGTATGTATATTAAAGTGTATGCGGAATCTACACCTTAATACCTAGAAGTATTATGAATAAAACAGTAATCTTGAACAAACAAAGATATAACCAAACCGTAAGTAAAGCTCAATAATACGAGTACTCTTAACTTAGTACTGGGGTTACAAACCTTGAAGCTTTTCTTAATCGACTTTGACAACTATGAAAACTGATAATGATACGTCTGCGTGTTTTGTGATATCTCAACTAATGCCCTAGAGCCTCCTTTTATAGACTAAGGAGTCCTAGTCGGCTTACAATATATTCCTAAGATATCTCAATCTTTTCTAAACATAAACGTAATCTTCTAAATAAATACATTATGTATATCTTGTACATAAATATCTCAACACTTATCTTCACACGTATTCTTGTTCTCCAAACAATCTTTATCTCTTTAATTCGTCTTTATCCTCTTGACAGTAGAAAGTCTTCAAACAGTTGTAATCTTTCCACCAGCAGCACTAATAAACATAAGCAGTAGTAACATTAGTACTAGCAGTACTAATATACACTAACAGTAGTAACTTGTACTAGCAGTCTTAACTTTTACTACTAGCAGCACTAACTACTTAGCTTATATTTTAGTCTTCAACACTGAGCAGTCTTAACTTCCACTAACAGCAGTAACTTTATGCTATTAGTACTAAATTATACTAACAGTAGTAACTAGCAGTGGTAACATTATACTACCAGTACTAACCACTTAGCATAATTTCCATTATGTACCTGAGCAGCAGTAACTTCTAAGAATCCATGAAGTCTTTTAAGACCCAACAAATACGGCGTATTGGATGACTTGGCGTGGGCTCCAAGAATAAAATATTCCAAAATTCTTGCGCAGGAAATTGGATATGCCGTATCCGATTTTTGGATACGGCGTATTGGCAATACGCCATATCCGATTTTATGGATACGGAGTATTGACCAATACGGAGTATTAGGTTTTTGGATACGAAGTATTGACTAAAAATGTGTTTTTCTTGATTTTTGACCAAAGTATCATATATGACGTATCAATGGCGTATTCTTCAAAGTCAGGCAATGGTCTTGATTTCTTCAAAGTCTTTAGATACGGCGTATGCTTCTAGAATGATACGGTGAATTGATGTCAAAATCAGCGACTTTCTGAAACTCTTCGTTTATGCTTCAAAACACGTCTTTTTCTCTATATTTTGCCAACTACTCGATAATTACTGCAAATAACAAATACAAATAATTAAGTACCAATTCATGCAATAATTATACAAAATGGGTTATTTACATGGGATAAATGATGCTATAAAATAGACGTTATTTGATGTCATCAAATATCCCCCCACTTGAATCCTACTTGTCCTCAAGTAGCCTTTAGAAGTTTACAAAAATGTATCCCTAAGGATATTTTCCGTTAAAGCATTTATTCGATCTATTACAAGTACACAACCAAACACCTCACGAAATAGGAAGATGAAAACACTCAAATCACTCAACTAATCTATGTGGTAACATGTAACTAATTCGCTCAATTGCTCGGTCGTGATGAGTATTCTATCATAAGCTTGGCAAGGATACACATCTCCACCACTAAAGCCAAGGAGTAACAAGTTTATAAAGGTAAATATGGGTTTTTGTATGGAAAGGCGTATGGTTGATTACTCTAACTAATCTTTCATCGATACCAATGTTCCAGGAGGGCGACAAAGACCACACATACACACCCGAATCGCCGGGATAGACACATGTGACTGCTCATTCCCACCTTGAAAAAGCTAAAGATTAGGACTAGTAGAGTAATTTAGGGTAGGAACCTTCTAACTTTCACCAAAAGTCATAAACCAACGAGGCAGCTGAGACATGCATACACACCCGAATCGCCGGGATAGACATACACGCTCGATCACATCCACGTTCGAGTAAAACCAGCGGCTAATCATTAGGTGAGAGGGAAGTAAATTGTTGTTAAATAAAAATCAAGAAACAAATAGATTAAGACTTAAGATACAAGTTGCTAGACACTTATTTTCCCGACCGTTATTATGACAAAGACACGACTATTTACAATGTCTTGATCATAGATCAAAAACAACAACCTAAGTTGGCGTTCCCATAACGATCAACTTCCCAATCATCCCAAAACTTTACATACTCTACAAGGTAAGTGGCGATATCTTCCACTTTGTACAATACTCTACATCGTTGATTTTCTTTGACGTATCAACGAATAATCGATTCTTCGTATAATTCCTTTGGTAATGCTTTTTGCGAAACGATTATCTTCAAACTTTCCTTCTTTCTCTTTTTTGTTGCAAATTTTTATTTATTTATTTATTTATTTTTATTTTTTACTAACTAAATAAACTTCAAATCTCGGTGTAGTTTCACCATCTTCACGATCATAATAATTCTGGATAATTCCTTCGGTAATTTCTTCGTTCTTCGGATTCACCAATAATTGTGACGGTAGTAAAATCACATGAGCTTTGACTACTAATATACATTCTCATTTGCAATGTGCAAATTTCCAACCGCACCAAAGATAGAAAATGACACAAGACTCGGGAAATACAAACTTTACACTTTAAGCAACTAGCAACTGTAAATTAAACTTAATCTAACAGGGTATGTTAAGGTGTAAGGGTGTAACGAAACAAATAGTTGGTGTAAATTCCTAAAGGATTGGCTCTACGGGTTGTTCTAGTGGATCATCACTCTAAAGATGAGAGTGGAAGGGTTTAACGGGAGGTTAACTAACTGGTGTAGTTAGTTAATAAACAACATGTATAGGCGATTTGGTTGTAATCCTAAGATTTACCAATTTAAACAAGTTACTCCAATTAAATCCATAATACTCATTATTGTGGTCATGAATAGATATACCAAGCCAAGTTCTAAAGTCTACAACATCACCAGCACACTCATATTTTATGGAATTTGGATAAACATTTGGAAACGGAAAGGTTAAATCCTCATAATATCTATCAAGGGTTATTGTATGCGGGTTATGTAACATTTAATTTCACAAAAGTATGCTTGAAATTTTTTTAAAATTTGAGCATAATTTAAGCTTTTTATTGTGAAAATTAGGACAAGTAAACATTCTAATTCCATCCACACACTTGAATTATACAACGTCCTCGTTGTATATATAAAACGTTAAATACGAGAATTTAAAAAGAATTTGAATGAGAAAATCCCCTGATATTTGCTCGGTAGATTCTCCAAGTTGTGTTTATGAGTAAGATTCTGTGTTGAACAACCGTCTTGAAGTTTCAAGACTCCAACACTTCAAGATCTTCTTGATTTGTAACTTCTCCAACAATATTTGTTGATATTTTTCACGAGGTCCTGCGTAAATTCTCATAAAACAAATGCAATTTTATCTCTGTGTATTCGTTTGGTTAGACTCAAAATAAATTCCTAAAACTGTACAGGAAGTCGATACGCCGTATCCATTCCCCAAGATACGCCGTATTGATACATGTATACGCTGTATTCATTTAATGAATACGTGATATAGACTGTGCTGAAAATTAAGACTAGATAACGTCCAAATAGTTGATACGTCGTATCTATGGAATTTGGATACGCTATATAGAGAGTCTGGGAAGACAGACTCGATAAAGATTGAAAATACATTCCGGGTTGTCTCCCGGCAAGCACTTTTGTTTTTGTGAGAGTCTTTAAGTTAGACTCCCTTCAGCTTCTCCTTGCCTCATTCTCCAACTCTATAACCTCATCATCCTCCTTGTCAATGTCACCTCCGTAATATTTCTTCAATCGTTACCCATTGACTTTGAAGCTAAACCCGTCCCTGTCAGTGATTTCTATAACCCCATGTGGATACAAGGTTTTGACAATGTTTGGACCGCTCCATTTCGATTTAAGTTTTCTAGGGTACATCTTCAAACGAGAATTATAAAGTAGCACCTTGTCTCCTACCTTAAAATCTTTATCACCACGAAGTCTAGAATCATGCCATTTTTTGGTCCGTTCTTTGTAAATTTTAGTATTCTCATAAGCACCATCTCTCAATTCAGCTAACTCATTAAGTTGCATAAGACGACTTTTGCTAGCAAGCGTTAAATCCATATTACATTGTTTTAATGCCCAATGTGCCTTATGCTTGATCTCTACGGGTAAATGGCATGCTTTCCCATAAACTAATCTAAAAGGTGTACACCCTGTCGGTGTTTTGTAGGCCGTCCTAAACGCCCATAATGCATCGTTAAGTTTTTCTGACCAACCTTTAGGATTGTACCTCACTGATCTCTCTAGGATACGCTTAGTAGCCCTATTAGTAACTTCAGTTTGTCTATTAGATTGAGGGTGATATGCCGTGGATAATTTGTGAGTCACACCATATCTTTGTAAAGCTTTTTCAAGCTGGGAATTACAAAAATGTGTCCCTCTATCACTAATAAAAGCTTTAGGAACTCCAAACCTAGCAAATAAACTTCTTAAAAACTTAACCATAACACGCGCTCCATTCGTAGGTAATGCTTAAGCTTCGACCCATTTGGATATATAATCGACAGCTACTAATATGTATTTATTACCTCTAGATTGGGGAAATGGTCCCATAAAATCGAATCCCTAAACATCAAAGACTTCGCATACCTGAATGTTATTTTGAGGCATTTCGTTCCTTGAAGATATGTTTCCTGATCTTTGACATGCATCACATTATCTCACATACTCATTAGCATCCTTAAATACACTAGGCCAATAAAATTGGGACTCGTAAACCTTCTTTGCGGTAATATTAGCACTATGGTGCCCACCAATAGGTCATGAATGACAATGTGCCAGAATTTCAAGGGTTTCGCTTCCAGCCACGCATCTTCTCATTATATTATCTGAGCACAGTTTAAATGTATATGGTTCCTCCCAGAAGTAAGTATTGACTTATGAGAAAAACCTCTTTCTTTTTTTGAAGGTCTAATTTGGGGGAACAACCTTTCCAACAATATAATTAACAAAATCCACATATCATGGTTCATCATTATTAGACTTGGATTTTAGCTCCATTAAATGCTCGTCAGAGAATTTATCAGCAATTTCCCTCTCAGTTAACACCTCCATATGCGGATTCTCAAACTTATATAAGTGATCTGCGGCCAAATCTTCTGCTTCCTTAGGTTTCTCAAATACTTGACAAGGGGTAGTGAAACTCATGGGGTTATTTTGTTTTGATGGCAGTTCGTTGAGCAAGACGACACTGAGCACTTTCGTTACATTGTCTTCGCTGAAATAACATCTTTAAGTTTTTGATTTATTCGTGCATAAACTCTTCAGATATTAAGCGTATTTTGGAAGTTTTGCAATAGGGCTACGATAAAACGGAATATTAAAATCGAGTTTTTTCAGATTCTCCAAAAAAATCATTGCAGTGATCCTTCTTTTCCTTTTCTCACTCGATAAGGGAAAAGGGAATATGACTATTATGGTTTTACCAATGTAAGGGTAGCTTTTCTTTTTCCGGAATACTCGAAAGATTTATTTTTTCACAAAACCGTCATCATTGCAGCTATTTTTGCCACCTCTGTACAATCTGGGAAGGTTCATTCTTGTTGATCCAGTTTCAATAAATCTTTACATACGGGTGGCTTAGACTTCATCTTTCTCCCTAGTTTTCCACTCCTTTGACTTTGTTTTTTGGAATCAAAACATTACTCACAACCTTTGACAATTCATTTACCTTGATTTTCAGCTTACTCAATAAGTTGCTTTGTGTTTTTAACAAAAGCTCGTTGGTGGTTCTAAATTCTTTAATGAATATCTCCATCTCCTCGTGTTCACGTCTACCTTCATCAATAAATTTAACCAACATTTTCTTCATATTAACCTTTTTGTTAGGGTAATTTTGAATGGGTAAGGAGGGCTCCCCGAAAAACGGTAACCTGAAAAGAAAACATAATCGAGTAAAAAAAAACTATTCTAGAAAACTAACCGAGAAAAGCTAACTAAGAACTATTACTGTATCAAACCGATCGATACGTCGTATTTAGTAAATTGGATACGCCGTATCAATGTTTAACGTTGAATACGTTGTATTTAAAGAAAATAGATACGCCGTATTCAATGATATAACAAGCAGAACAAAGAAAAATAAAAAACTAATTATATACATAAAAACATATACTAAAAATACCAATAAAAACAAGAAATTAAACAATCGCACTCCCCGGCAACGGCGCCAAAAAAATTGATTTGTCATTGTGAGTAGGTATTTTATATATCAAGTTTTACTATTTGTTTTATGCCGACTATACCTAGAAACACACTTACGGGCAGTGTACCCGGTCAATTTAGCGTTCTTGTAAGAGGTGTTAATCACTAAGAGCGAGAGCGTTAATTCCTAAATCTATCAGTATTTAATTAGGTTTTCTAAGTTAAACCTAAAACTAATGCAATGGGGGTTTAAGCTTGAGAGACTTGCACGGTTTTGTGTATCTAACCTAAGGTTTTGATGACAAGTAAAGCAATAAACATACACAAGAAGATAAACAAACGATAGAGGAACGGTCGAGAACTAATGTAAGGAAAACATATCAACCATGAATAATCGATAAAAACGCAAGTTGTTATTTATCAAGATTGTCTTATCTCGAAGGGCATATCATTCCTAGACTTAGACGGGACTTCATCCTAAGACCTAGACACGCTAATCCTGTCACAATTAGACGCATCTGCATAAAGCAAGAATTTGTTGATCATAATCTATCTTAGGATCTAAGTAATGGTGCTCTTATTAAACCCTAATCATCCGAACTTTATCCACCATAACTGATGTAAAAAAACGGCTCTTTATCGTACTAGTAGTCCACTGCCCCTGAGTCCTTAACCAATGAAATACAGAATGTAATCGTTTGATACCAAGGTTACCTAATATGGCTCAACTAAGCTCACTAAAACTAAAAGGCAGGATAGGCCCAATATTTATGATCCAAAACGATTCTAGAATAATAAATTGCAATATGGAGAGCTATCCCGAACTCTTAGCCAACGCCCAAGCAACACCAAAGTTGTAGCGCATTAAATATGTAGGACTAGACCTAGTTGAATGATAGGTCGCATACTTAAGCACGTAAACGAATATAAATTGATAAACAAAAACAACAATCAATGATAAATTAAGCAATCAAGAAAACCACTAAACATTAGATCTTTCATAACAGGCCACAGTCATTGTTAAAATACAACGGTTTTGATATATGAACGATTAAAATAAAGAAAGCTTAATCGAACGCGTATTCGGTTGCACGAAGGTTACAAGAGTTTTTCTATGATCTTGAGGCTCTTTTCTGAACTTATAGGCTCCTTTATTTGTCTCTTGGTCAACTTGGTGGTTTAGGGATTCATCTCCATGCTTAAAATTGAGTTTATGGTCGTCTATATATAGTGGTTTGGGAGTCGGTTCGATACGGCGTATTGAGAAGCTCAATACGGCGTATTGGATGACTTGGGCGAGGACCAAGAATAAGAAAATTCCAAAATTCTTGCGCAGAAATTGATAGCCGCCGGATCCGATTATTGAGATAACGGCGTATAGCAATACGCCAGTATCCGATTTTGTGTACTACGTAGTATTGACCAATACGATATTAGGTTTTAGATACGAAAGTATTGGCAGAGAAAATGTGTTTTCTTGATTTTTGACCAAAGTATCATATACGACGTATCAATGGCGTATTCTTCAAAAGTCAGGTCAATGGGTTCTTGAGATTCTTCCAAAGTACTTTACATACGGTAGCTTCTAGAATGATAAGGCGAATTGATGTCAGAATCAACGACTTTCTGAAACTCTTCATTTATGCTTCAAAACACGTCTTTTTCTCCATATTTTGCTAACTACTCGATAATTACTGCAAATAACAAATATAAACAATTAAGTACCAATTCATGCAATAATTATACAAAATGGGTTATTTACATGGGATAAATGATGCTATAAAATAGACGTTATTTGATGTCATCAACTTACTATGCGGTCTCGGGATGCATCACAAAAAAAACAAAGTTCGAGAATTTTAATCTGCGCTACCAGGTATAAACTCTTATCAACCAAAATACCCAATACCAATAGTCTCAAAAAAAGGCAACCAAACCACGCATACAAATCCGTAATTGATGAAAAAAGACACGCATGATTGCTCACTCCGTAACTCGAACAAGCAAAGGATAATATCTAAGGGCCGAAACCTCCACATTGTGGGGGTAGAATTTTGTGCAAGTCATATAAATTCTAGCCATGGGACGCTATCTTAATACCTCAATTTTAGTATGGTATGTGTCATAAAAAATTAACTTTTGGTAAAAAATCACCTTATTATGCTATGTTGTTGATATCTTACTCATCTATTTTAAAGGACAAAAGCAATTGACAAATGAAAGAATAGTTTCTAAGGCTTATTTTCCCCCTTACACTTAAGTTGAACATTGTCCCCAATATTCTCTAGAAATACCCGTTAAAACGAATAAAGGGAAAAAAACAAAGAAAAAAAAAACTAGTACTCCCATGGTTTACTCAATAATGGAGAAGTAACATGCGATAACTAGTTAAATCGTCCCACTTGAGAATCATCTAATGAAATTTCCTAAGAACTTCCAAGCTTCTCCTCATCCAAATATAACCTGTAATCAAAGACAAAGAAAACTATACCAAGCATAAAATGTGCGATTTACCAATATACAATATGAATTTAGGGTTCAACTCATAGATAGGATGAAGAGAAATGTTAAACTCATTAGGTTTTTTAACGGGATATAAAACAAAAGAAACATATTATTAAATGTTGTTGTAAAATTTATTTCAAAAAAATTGGGGATTACAAATGGATTTGCTTACAGTTTTTTGGACTTGGGCGTTTGACGCCGTTAGGGTTGTGGTGACCCCATCACAGGTGTCGTGGTGACGGCGTCACGTTTTAATCGTGACGCCGTCTCCAAAGTCTGTGAAAACAAAATTTTTGTTTTTGATGAAAAAATTTCTGCACTTGATTCCATAAGTTAATTCATGTATAAATGGCTTCATAAAACCTGAGATTTAACAATTCAATCATATGACTCGAAACTGGCGTGAATTAATCTAAACAATTCATTCAACATGTTTGAATTTTGGCTCAAAAGCCGGATAAATTCCCCTACACTTATTGTTTGTAAAATACCTTTGATTGAAATTAATACGAGGTTAAAAACAATACAAAGCATGATCACAAGATAATTCAAACATAATAAAACAAACCATGAAGAATTAAAATACACATGACACTCCTAATTACGGGAAAGGTAAATTGGGTTGCCTCCCAAGAAGCGCTTTTCTTTATTAACAAGTCTTGTAGCTAGACTTGAAGTCACACGTCCTTACGGTGTTTCGTGAATGCTTACGTGCCCACGAATGAGCCATTCCTTCATACTTTCATTCACTTGGTATTCTGGACCTAGGTTTAAGCAGTTTTTGTACATAAATTTGTTCTTTTCATAAGAGTGCTGGAATCCCTTCATCAAATCGTTTTGGCTAAGTTCTAACAATGGTGGGACTTTACTCCAGTTGAATTTCTTGAGCCTATGTATTGTACGCGGCATCCTATATGTGTATGTGTCAAAGATTTTGGTAAATGAGACTAATCCCTTGGCGACGTCATACTTGAGCTTAGTGATTTTTCTAAAGGGTCTGCCCATCAAGACTTCAGCCATGTCGCTCATGATAAATTCTCCTATGTCCTCTAACATAACAAAGTCTGTGATATAGGTGAAACTTCCTACAAACACGTAGACATCCCTAACGATGGCAACTAGGTTCTTTCCCGTCCCCTCTAGTCTATCTACCATTATTGTATTATAGACTTTACGCGAGATAATATTCATTGGTAGAAAAGGGTCGAGATAGGTATTGAATTTCCTAAAGCCTATCACACATTCAAATGCAAGGTCATCCCCGTCAAGACTATTGATTATTCTTTCTCGGCGTAGTGTTCCTGCGTTTTCATATTCACTTAACTCATTAAGAACTTCCTCATCATCTGAGTCATCGTCAGAGTGAGGGAAGGGAGAGACAAGAGGTGTCTCTACCGATCTATCTACGGACTCGGGGTCGTTAACACTGGTCTCATTGGGTTGGTCGGCAAAGCGATTGAGGAATCGCTCAATACTCTCTAGGCGAGAGTCAACAAAGGCTAAAAATTTCTGTAGCTCTTGGAGCTCTTGGTTAAATCGTGAGCGTAGCGTAGCTGGTAGGACAGGACAGTTACTAATTGGTGGTAGATTTGCATTCTCCATGATGAAGAATGGAATAGTCAATGGCAATTACAAACAAACACACAAAGAAGAGATAGACTACAAGGAAGCTAATATGCGGAAATTAAATTCTTAGAACTAAGCTAAACTATGATTAAAACCTAACTATTCCCCAGGCAGCGGCGCCAAAAACTTGATGTGGTAGTCATAGGACTTCTACAAGAGAAGTTTTACAACTCCCTAGGCAGTGTACCTAATCGTTGTAGTGTAGTATAGGCAAGACTCGGGGTTGTTTATCGTTCACTCGAGGAATAGGTTGGGAAGGCTTGATCACGGTCTAACAGAATTTTAAGGGTTGAGGGAAGATTCTTTTTGTATTTTTATATTTTATGGAAAGCAAGTAAATCATATATTGGAGAGGTTGGTTGGTTTTAGCTATTAACTAAATATATTCTACGCTAATGATGATAACAATAAGATAAAAGACTGTGTTTATTTAATCATGTATTACTCCCTAGATTGCTTCTCCTAGTGTTGTTGCCTTGTCACACTTGTGATGATCTGATCATGTTGTAAACTATTTTTCCTAAAGCATGAACGAATTACACGAACCCGCCGTCTACTTAGTATGCCACTAGAGCAACGCACATGCAAGGTAGTATAAAGACTATTACACAGCCCCTAGGAGTTCACTAAGTGCATGTGAAATATATTAAAAGTGGATCAACCATATTAAAGGGCAAGGTAGTATGAAGACTGTTACCCGATGGTATCCTTTCTACACAATCACATTTCCTTAGACATATCAACAATGATGCAGACAAAAGCTAGTTTTCTAAGACCTAATGTGCACATCCATCACAAGAAGCAACATCACTAAGATCTACATTCTAGGTTTCATACAATCATAAATAAACACAATGGGAGGTTTAGCCAAACATGTTAAAGATGAAGCAAGAATAATAAATCAAACAACACATAGACATATTGAATGACTAAGTAGAGCTTACTTGATTAAAACATGAATTGGAAGAAGTACAATAGGGTTTTTAGGCCCTAAAATCATCTCCTACAGCTGCTAAACGAACTAGGGTTCGTACCCTTTTTTTATTCTAAAGTTACACACTCAAAACCCTAAATTCGGGTTTGTATATATAGGAAAAATGACGCGACGGCGTCGCGTTTTAGTCGTGACGTCATCGTAAGAAGAATCTTCTAGATCTGCATGTGAGTCGGTATGGGGTGACGCCATCGAGAATATTATGGCGCCGTCACTTGATGAGTTGTGATGCCGTCTAGTATGGCTTGTGACGCCGTCTCTAGGCTCTATGAGTACAAATCTTCAAGAGTCTTGGTGTTGGTTCGTAATCTCGTTCGTTTCTTCTCCAAATGAGCCTAAGTCACGTGTAATTCATCCAAATATCTTCCAAATGAGAAATACCTGAAAAGGAACGATTAAGTAACTATTTTGGGCATAAACACATGATTTTGATGGTTAAACGACCCCGAAAAAGTATATAAAATGACACCTCATCAGTCATATTGAGTCAAGTAAATCTCTATTCTTCTATTCTCTCTTCTTATAGAGCTCGCACACGCTATAGTGGTGCTACTATCCGATACAACCCTAAATCGGGTCGTATCAATTGGTGTTTTCATTTGATTCAAGGATTAAAAAAATACTATTCATCAGAGTACTATTCACGCACCGGAGTTACTATTCATCAAAAAAAATTATTGTTCTTTCATTGCACTTATAGGTGAATAAACCTTGAGAGGATGGCTTAAAGAACTACAAAACCGGGTCGAAACTTTAGCGTAACAGCATGGCGCGTCCTCCTAGCAGCAGTATGATGCGTTATGTGTTGAATTGCAAATGGCTACTTGTGGGGGGTTTCAAGGGCGGCAAGGAGGGGGCAGAGATCAAGGGGCATTATTGCCGAGTTTAATGCGTCTAGATGTTCCAAAATTTTCTAAAGTCGATCCGGATAGTTGGATCTTTGCCATCACGGAATACTTTTCGCTACTTAAGACCCTTACTGATCAGCGGATGAGGATCGTGGGTTTTAATTTAGAGGGTGCGGCGGCGGAATGGTTTCTGTAGATGACAAGGAATGGTTTGATTACAGATTAGGATCGTTTTGTGGAAAGTGTTAAAAGCCGTTTTGGACTGTCAAAGTGTGAAGATCCACAAGGGGCTTTGTCGAAATTGTTACAACTTGGTACGGTGGAAGATTATCAACGGGAGTTTGAAAATTTGATAAATAAGGTTACCGATATACCCGAATCTTTACTTATCTCTTTTTATATCTCTGGGCTTAAACTTCACTTACAAATGGAATTACTGGTGTCGAGGCCAACTACACTAGGTGATGCGTTTGCGTTTGCTTAGATTACCGAGGCTCGTTTGGAAGGCCAAGCGGCTGAACTAACGTGTACAACTACTAAACCTGTGGCTTCCGTGACACCTCAAAGGTAGTCAGTGCCGCGTCTTGGAGGGATTTTGGGGACAACTAATACAACCAAACCGCCATCATAACCAAACCCTACTAGAACTTCCAAACCACTTGCAATTAAATAGATCTCGCCTGCTGAACGGCAAGAACGACTCAACAAAGGGTTGTGTTTTAATTCTAATAATCGGTGGACGCGCGGGCACATGTGTCCGGGTAAGTTTTTGTTGCTAATGACCAAAGAGGAAGATGACATGGGAGCCAAGACCAAGGATGGATGAGATGATATGGTTGAAAGTGGAGACATCTCAATCCTTAATTCACTTATTGGTCACGGGAGTCCGCGTTCTCTTCAACTTTAGAGAAAAATTAGTAAGGGCGATGTTCATGTTCTCATTGATAATGGTAGTACTCATAATTTTATTCGTCCCGATGTGGTTGAGAAAATGTGTTTACCAATCAAATCAACAAAAGCCTTTAAGGTCTATATTGGTAGTGGGGAGTCTTTGTTGTGTGAAATTCAAGCGCTACTCTTCATATGCAAGGGGTGGTAATGGAGGTCAATTTATATGTATTTCCTATGCAAGGGCCAGACATGGTGTTAAGGATTTAATGGCTCCACAACTTAGGCAAGTTTACACATGACTATGCGCATCAAACGATGAAGTTTACTCTTCTAGATACTACCTATTCACTAAAAGGTGATGATTCACTCCGCATGAAAAAAATAAGTCTTCACCAGATGCAAGCGATGTTGGAGCATGACGATGTCTATGAGGTCTATGAGATTCATTACCTTTCCATCAAGACTGAAGTCGACAAGATGTCACCCGAAATCGCGGTTCTACGCTCGGCTAAGCTCGAGCATCTTCTTCTCCGATTTGATTCGTTATTCCAGGTACCCATGACTTTACCTCCTCATCGTTCAATTGATCACCGTATACATTTATTGCCAGAAACTAAACCAGTGAATGTACGGCCTTATCGTTATCCGCACTATCAAAAAAGAGAGATGGAGAATTTGGTTAACGAAATGCTAAGCCAAGGTATTATTCGTTTTAGTCAAAGTCCTTTTTCCTCTCCCGTTTTATTAGTGAAGAAGAAAGATGGAAGTTATCATTTTTGTATGGATTACCAGGCTTCGAATGAGGTTACGGTTAAGGTTAAATTTCCTATTCCAACGGCCGATGAGATGTTCGACGAACTTGGGGGTGCAATTATTTTTACCAAGTTAGACTTACGAGCAGGTTATCATCAAATTCGGGTTCACGAAAGGGATGTTTATAAAATGGCGTTTCGCACACATGATGGTCATTAAGAATTTTTGGTCATGCCTTTCAGTTTGAGAAACACACCATCTACTTTTCAAGCGACCATGAACCGTTTATTTGCACCATATTTGCGTAAGTTTGCAATTGTTTTTTATGACGTTTTGGTTTATAGCACTACTCTGGCCGCACATTTGGAACACTTGGAATGTGTCTTTAAGTGTGTGTTTGGGGTTGAGATGCTCGAGCATTTAGGTCACATGATATCGGGACGCGGGGTTGAGATGGATCCTAAGAAGGTAATAGAGGTGCATGATTGGCCAGAGCCAACAACTCAGCGCCAAGTGCGAGGTTTTTTGGGGCTTGTAGGATATTATACGCTTTTTATAAAAGGGTATGCAACTATGGTCGCACCTCTCATGCAATTATTGCGAAAGGATGGTTTTAGGTGGGGCGATCAGGAGGCGACAGCTTTTCGGGAACTTAAGCAACAATTATCTACAACACCCATCTTAAGTCTACCGGATTTTACGCAAGAATTCGTTGTGGAGGCTGACGCGTCCGACTATGGTATAGGGGCGGTATTGCTACAAAATAATCGTCCTATTAGTTATTTTAGCCAGAAGTTAGGCCCAAGAATGCGCGTGGCAGCCACGTACCAAAAGGAATTGTTTGCTATTATAGAATCTGTCTATAAATGGCGACAATATTTAATTGGAAGGCGGTTTAAAATACGAACCAACCATAAGAGTATTAAGGAGCTCATGCAAAAAGTAATTCAAACTCCGATTCAACACAATTATGTACGAAAACTAATGGGTTTTGATTTTGTAGTCGAATACAAACCAGGGGTAGCAAATCAAGTAGCAGATGTTTTATCGCGAATGTATGAGGATGGAGAGTTGGTTAAGGCCGAACTCATGGCTATTAGTCATCCCATAGTTGGGCTACATGGAAATTTAAAGAGTGAGAATGAAACATTGGAGGAATTGCGGGCGTTGCATCAACAATTGGATACGAGGAGCAGGCCAGATAGGTTTCGGCGAGAAGAAGGGTTGTTGATTTTTTGAAACCGCTATTATGTGGGTACGGAATCCAAATTAAAAGCCTTGCTGCTACGCGAGTTCCATGATACACCAAGCACAGGTCATGGAGGCGTGAAGAAAATGTTTGTCGGGCTTTCTACGTTATTTTACTGGCGCGGAATACGCAAATCCGTGGAGGACTCAACAAACTAAATATTCTACACAGGCGGTGGGTGGTTATCTTCAACCTTTACCAATGCCAGAAGGAGTATGTGAGGGTGTATCTATGGATTTCATCAGATGGTTGCTACTTTCTAAAGGATTCATTGCGGGTTTGGTAGTGGTGGACTGTTTTTCTAAGTATGCCCATTTTGGGGCGTTGCTTACAAATTTAAAATGGACATAAGGTAGCCGAGTTGTTTCTGGAAATCGTGGTTAAACACCACGAGATACCCAAAACTGTTATTTTTGACCGTGATCCAATCTTTGTTAGCAAGTTTTGGAAGGAGTTGTTTCGACTTAGTGGAACACAACTTAATCATAGCACATCTTATCATCCACAATCAGATGGACAAACTGAGGTGGTTAATCGAGGCTTGGAATAATATTTGAGAGCTATATTGTCGGATCGTCCTCAACAATGGGTGCGTCTGCTACCTTGGGCTAATTACTGCTATAACACTAGTTACCATAGCAGCATTAAAATGTCGCCCTATCAAGCATTGTATGGTAGATTACCTTTGTCTTTAAATCCCTATCCACCTAGAACTTGTAGAGTTGCAACGGTGGATGAGCTTCTGAGGGAACGGAACGAAGCGACCCAACAGCTCAAACAAAATTTGGCGGCTGCCCAAATGCGAATGGAGGAGAAGGAAAATCGTAAGCGTATGATGTTGAATTTAAGGTAGGAGATAAAGTGTTCGTTAAGTTACAACCTTACCGGCAAATAACTCTTGCTAAACGCTTATCTAATAAACTTGCCAAAAGATTTTACGGGCCTTATGAGATTGTGAAGAGGATCGGAAAAGTAGCTTATTGTCTTGCTCTACTTGTAACAAGAAAGATTCATCCAGTGTTTCATGTTTCTATTCTCAAGCTTTTTACTGGAACTATAGTGAAATGGTAACGGAATTGCCAGATGAATTCAAGAAAGGGCAACCGATGGAACAGCCTGTAGGGGTCTGTGATTCGTGAATGGTGTTGCAGAATGGGAAGTACGAGCGACAAGTATTGGTTCAATGGACAGGTCGATCTCCTAAAGATGCAACATAGGAATGGTTGACCGATTTTCAATCTGCATATCCTACTTGTAACCTTGAGGACAAGGTTGTCTCCAAAGATGGAGGGAATGTTACGCCCTTAGTGGGCCGGTTGGATCATGGCAAACGGACCAAGAAAGCACCAAAGTGGCAAGAATCCTTTGGGATGAGCTAGGATTTATCTGCCATATTTATCTTTATTTATTTAGGAATGTCTTTATGTCGTGTTAGGAAAGTGTGTTAATGTTTTGACTATTGGTTTGACTATGTGTTTAGGGTTTGCCTATTTATACCGCATTATTTATCAATGAAAGTCATATTTAGTCAAGTAAATCTCTATTCTTCTTTTCACTCTTCTTAAGGAGCTCGCACGCGCTATAGTGGTTTTACTATCCGATATAAGCCCAAACCGGGTCAAATCTAATAGATAGGACGAGTTAAAAGAGAAAAGAAATTATGAAAATCTTTCGGGTGGATAGTTTCAACTTATACTTCTTACATCAAACATTGAGGGTCTGTTTGGTATGACGGAATGAAGTAGTGACGGAATGTAATGAACGTCGTAACGAAATAAATGAAGTAATGGAATAACGCATTACGATCATAATTATGTTTGGTTGTTATGATATAATGGAATGTAATCGATAATAAAAAGACTAAAATAGCCTTTTGTGATGTATTTTTTTTAGTTTGGTAGGTAGTTGATAAATGTCATTTACGTAATTATGATTCCATTACAAGATGTAATGGAAAAAAACGAAGACCCCTAATGAATGAAAATGATGGTTTTTTATAACAAACATAATTTTCTCATTCCATCGTAATTATCTTTTTCATTCCTACTCTCATTACGATGTATCAAACACTACGTGAGTGAGATAAATCCTTTACTTATTTAATCCCATTCTCCCAAAATAAATATTTCCAGTGAAGTAAGCTAGATGATCCGAACCAATTATTATTTGTGTTGTGTTTATATTAGTATATATTTCGTTTTACATTATTATTGACGATGTCATTATATGATCTCCGTTAAGTTGTAGGCAAGGATTCTAACATCTCCTGTTACATGCGGGCAAACTGGAACATTTTCTTAGGTTAAAGTTTAGATTCACTAATTGGAGTCAATTAAGTTAATTGGGAAGATGAACGTTTTGTGTATCTTGCGGAACTAAAGAAAATCACGTAACGTTGGACACATGTTTAGTTATTGTGATGGTGCAAGTCCGCTTTAATGTCATGACAAAAGCAACTTCTTAG
>BQNB010000345.1:0-35871 GCA_026074375.1 Tanacetum coccineum
ATCACATAACCCATTCATTGCAACAGATACATAAGTCAACACTAATAGTTTGACTAACCTGCTCAAGTTATGGTTGTCACAGTAGGCTAAGGCGATTTGGGTGTAACAATTGGTTCAAGGGTGGAAATGCTCTTCATTAATAGTCCGACTTAACCAAAAAATTATGAGAACCATGAAAAATGATAGGCTCGGAGGGGTATACTAGGGGTATCATGCACTAAAAATTAGTGCATGGAAAGGGTGTGAGATAGTTATATGATCGAGGTGACCACATCATAACAATTATAGGTTTAAAACATGGGTTAATCCTAGTGCCTTTTATCTAGCAAATCCTAGTTCTCACTATGCAGTCTCGGGATGCATCATAAAAACAAGTTCTATGATTTAATATACTACCGGTACACTCATATAATTTAATACAGATACCAATGCTCCAGAAAATGCAAAAAAGACCATACGTACACATCCGTAACGACAAAATAGACACGTATGACTGCGTTCCAACCTTAACTCGAACAAGCTAAAGGTAAAATTATTTTGGGTATCAAAAATGGATACTCCCTATAGATCTAAAAACGAACCTCATATTTTTAGGGTGGAATTTTGAGAGTTTTTGTGCTAGTCATATAAATTCTTATCCATGAGACGCTAGTAATACTCGGTTTTCGTCAGTATGTGTCATAAAAAAAATAAATTTTGGTAAAAATTACCTTTTTATGCTACGTTTCGATATATTACCCATCATTTTAAGGAACAAGCAAATGACAATTGAAGGAATAGTTTCTAAGGCTTATTTTCCCCCTACATTTAAGTTGAACATTGTCCCCAATGTTCTATAGAAGTACCCATAAAAACGAATAAAGGGAAAATAAAACAAGGAAAAGAAACTAGTACTCCCTTGGTTTGCTCAATAATGGAGAAGAAACATGCGATAACTGGTTAAATCGTCCTCCAAGAATCATCCAATGAAACTTCCTAAGAATTTCCAAGCTTCTTCTCATCAAATATAACCTGTAATCAAAGACAACTACACCAAGCATAAAAACAGCGGGATAGATATAAATACAATGAGAGTTTAGGGTTTTGACTCTATAAAGGCAGTAAAGATAGGATGAGAGAAATGATATAATCATAGGTTTATGCAGGTTTATAAAAGAATTACAAATTTTAAATATTGCACATTTTATTTTTCAGAAATACTTGAAAAAAATTCGAATTTTCACATTACTGGAGATGCGACGCCGTCTCCAGCGTCTGTGAAATATCCTTCTTCGTTTTTAATGAGAAATTTCCTACACGCAATTTTATTAGTTATATCTGAAGAAAGCACTGCCTAAAAACCTGGAATTAATCGTTACAATCATATGACTCGAAACTGACGCGAATTAATCTAAACAATTTATTTTAAATGCTTGAATTTGGTTCTTAAAAACTAGATATATTCCCCTACACTTATTTTGTTGCAAAATACCTTTGATTGCAAATAAGACAAAGTTACAAACAAACAAAGCATGATGATCTTTGTTTTTGTTGCAACGTTAGGCAATTAACAGGTTTTTCGGTTACATTTCTAACGATCGTTATTTTATTATTGCATCGTTAGTCCTTTATATACTATATTTATTTTCTAGATCTGACCCGTCCAAAACGACCCTTTATATCACATTTTCACGACCGGGTTCTAAATAGATTTTATGCGAAACGACGTTTCGGACAACTTTTTAGTTTTAACCGAGGACGCTTGACTCTCACAGAAATGACCAAAATGCACAAAGCAAAAGTGTCCTATTAGATTCTAGTTTTCAATCAAAACTGTCAAAGTTGTCTCCAAGTGTGCTTTTAGTCTAAATCTGTCATTTTTAATTTTTAGTGTCTTAAAATTGTTTTTAGCATTTAAGTTTTTAAGCATAAGCTCTCTTGGGACTAATCTCCATCTGTTTTAACTTTATTTTTAATTTTGAGCTTATTTTATAGCTTATTTCAAAGCCTGCTTATGCCCTTTGTCTTTTCAAAAAGATTGCCCTGGTGTAAACAGCAGATTTCATAGCCTTTTTATCCAACTTATTTGCATTTCAAACCGTGTGTACTTTGCAGTTTCTTAAAGCCACTAGGCCATACCTTAAGCTAGTATAAGCTTAAGCCATAAGGTTACCTCTAAGGGCTTAAAAATTAAGCCCAAAGAGTGCCCCTGTGGCTGTTTATATTTAATTTTTGCCTTGTTGCTTATTTGCTAATTTTTAGCTTTTCTGCCTGTTTTAGCTTATCCTAGTTGCTTATTTTTGTTATATTAGCTTATTAGGTATATTTGCTTATCTGTTTTAGCCTACCTTCCATTTTACTTTGCTTATTTTTAATTTATTTGCTTAACAGTTTGGTTTTCCTTAGGATTTAGTATAAAAAATGTTAATCTGCCACTTTTGTGCTTATTTCCCAGCTTATTTTAAGTTTTTCTAAAAAAGTTGTATTTGTTAAACTTTCTTATTTTTTAGAGTTTTATAAGTTTAAAAAAAAGAAAAAAATGTTTTAATAAAAAGAGAGAGGCCCAGGCTCGAACCCCAGACCTCCCCCTTTGCACACAAGACACACCACAAACACACACTAACCATTTTGCTACAATAGCTCATCCAGTTAGAGTGTGCACAATTTAATTTATATAGGCTTTTTAGCCCAATAAGCCTATAAGCTCTTTTTGCTTTTTCCCGGCTTATTCAATTAAGCTGGGTGTCCCATTTTAATTTTCTTAGATAGCCCGTAGCTTAAACTATTTTCCATATTTTTTTTAGAATTTTCAAAAATAGTTTAGTATTTTTTATCATTTAATTTCTTTAAATTCGTTTTTAATTCATAAAAAATAATAAAAAAGTAAAAAAAATATAATTCTTTTTTTTCAAAATTTTCTTTTATCATTTTGCTTCTAGAAAAATTAATTTTGCTTTTGTACGGTTATTTTTGCAAAATTTTGTTTTTTAAAGAACGGGATTCATTCCCGTTCACGATTTTTGTGTTTTAAAGCTCAAATCAATTTAGTTTTTCGTATGTAGCTTTTTCTTTAATCTTAACTTTTTAATTAATCAGAGTCTAATTAAAGTGAAGTCGGGAAAAGAAGAATAAAAAACTCATTAGTAGGTTAAAATTTTTTGTAAAGTTAGGGTTTTTTTTTAGTCAACATTTTTAGATTCCGTTTATTGTTTTTAGCTTAATTTTTGTACGTCCTGTGCCTTTTTCTTTTTAGAGTTATAAATTGCATTATTTTTCCCCGTAGATTTAGAATCCCAATCCAAATATTTTCCATTCAAAATCAAAATAATCAAAACAGACTCTAGATTTCCAATTCACTCCTCGTAGGGGATAAACTGACCTGGGACTGGGAATGGTGATCAGGTCGGCTGGGACGGGGGAAAAATCATTAGTTGACTACTTTGCCGGTTCTGTGGTTCTTAAGTATTCCGGTTTTGGTTATCATTTGATTTTGTGGATTTTTGATCTCTTATTAATATATCATTTCATTTATCTTTTATTTCAGAGTATATATATATTTTATATAATAGGGATTTGATTCTTAAAAACAAAATATCGATTTTTGGCGTCGCTGCGGGGAGGAGGTGAAGCCGGTGGGAATGAAAGCCGTTTTGTCGTTTCGAATTTGAGTAGTTTGGACAATTAGTGCTTTGTATTTTCCTTCTTTTTTTTTTTTTGTGGAGTTATTCTATTTCTTTATAAAAAATGACAAAAATACAAAAATGTTTTTTCATCTATTTTCTTTTGATTTGTAATTTTAATTATCGTATTATATATATATGATTATATCTAAAAACTAAATCAGGAAAAAAGAGAAAGAAGAGGATAAACGAAAAAGAAATGAAAAAATCAAAAAATTAAAATTAAAAAAAATATAAAAAACTTGTCCTTAATGATCAATAAAAATCATCAAGTTAGGTATTTATTAATAATATAAAAAAAAACTAAAAATATTATAAAAGTTAAAATTTAATTAATATATATTATTATTAAAAAAAAATATTAATATTTTAACTTTTATATTAATACAAACATATAATTATCTTTCTAATTATTGAAAGTTATTTCTAGTTATTATCAATTAATAAGTTCCCAAACCAAAGATTTAAAATCCTACCTTTTGTGTCTCCACTAGCGAAGCTCCTGTACGTGACTCACCTTTTTTTTAAAAGTTAATAATTCTTTTAAAGAGCTTACCAGAGAATGTGAGAGAGAAGCTTTTGATTATTAGGTTTAAGTGTATATCTCATTGTCCGTTAATTAAAATGATTTGAATAAAATTGTTTCTTTGAATTGGTGAAAAACCAAAAAAAAAAAAAAAAAAAAAAAAAAAAAATAAAAAAAAATTAAATAAAAAAAAAAAAAAAAAAAAAAAACAAAAAAAAAATAAAAAAAAAAATAAAAAAAAAATAAGGATAAAAAAAAAAAACACCAACAGAAAAAGAAAAATGAAAAACTATTACCAAATATAAAAACCAAAAAAAAAAAAAAAAAAAAAAATTAGTTGTGTTAAAAAAAAAAATAAAAAAAAAAAAAAAATAAAAAAAAAAAAAAATAAAAAAAAAAAAAAAAAAAAATCAAATAATATTTTGTGGAAATTTTTCTTTTGATATTTTTAAGTGCATGTGCACTCGTTCTCAATCTGTAATCAAAAACCCATCTCAACAAACAAGCCCCACCCCGCCCTCCGGTGGTTGGTTTAGTCACTACCGGGTATTTAGGGTGTTTCGTCGGGGGTTAGGGGTAGTTTCATCTCTGGTGGGACTGGGGTAGGGTCGGGTGGTGGTTAGTTGGGTCACAATTGTTGGTTGTTAGTGTTGTTTTTGAATGACACCTTTTAATCATTTGTGGGAAGTAGAACTAATTGATAATCTCTTGTAAGGGTTTAACATGAGACTCCGCTAATGGAGCAGGTGGTGCCGGACCATCCCGCAAAGGTGTGAAACTTTGGTGTGACTACTGTGCGGAATGAGTGAGTGGATTGGAGTGAAGGTGAGAAGATTGATTGGGTTGAATACCGTGAAAATTGAATGTTTGAAAAATTCACTGCATACCCATCAATATGCACGAAGGAAGCTTAGAAGATAAGTTAGAGGTTGTTCGGTGATGGGCTGTTCCCGACCCCACCGCTGCACGGTCTATATGGAGGGGGAGGTTTTCTTAATTTTTGTTGTTTTATGTTATGTGTCCTAAAAACCTGTTCTCTCTTTTTTCTTCTTTTTCTTTTTTAGTTAGATGGTTCGAAGTGTCTTGGCGAGAGGTAGTGGTTTGGAACCAATATGTGTTTGGACTTTTTGGATCCAAATATAAAACTGGAGGGACGGGGGTGGATGGCCAGAATTGCTCCCGGATTGCAAATTCTTCAAAATTCAAAAAGCACGTGAGACTTTTTGGACTTACTCTTTAAAGTATGGACATGGTGATTCAACAAGTTTTCAAAATCGTCCTGTTTTGTCGGTTTCCACACATTTTCGCGGACCGGAACCGGGTTTTGATGTTGATGTGATGATTGATTTGCCACCAACAAGCATTTTCGTACAAATTGTTGCAATCTACATGTTATTAATTATGTTCAACTCACCCCAAAGCAATCTAATTGACGCCCTCCCTTCGTTTCATACTCTCTTTCCCTTTTACTCCATTTGCAGAAAGATCGTTTTCCGCCCCGGCCGATATGGTTCTTGGATTCGTTTGCCAAGGAAATTCTATTCAACTTTTTGACGCTCCAGATGGCAAATAATTATTTCTCGTGGAGGAAAATAGCTTTCCCTCCCCACCTCTTATGGTGACCAAGTTGAGGAAAATATATTACGAATATTTCCTCGCGTTCAAGACCCGGAATGAGTCGTTTTTATTTATTTCAAAGGCCCTTGGTGAGAACGTTATAAGCTTTCTATTGATCGATGTAGTCCTCCTTACCACATAACTGTTACCGTATGAAATCAAATAGATATCTCTCTTTTAGTTAATGGTGCTCTTATCTTAACATTTGATAGGCATCGTATTTGATACTATCAATGCAGTATATGGAGTCGGCGGGACCTCTTTTATGAAAAGGTACGCCCCAAAGATGTAGTCTTCTGTGCTATGATTTTTCATCAAGAAAAGAATACCTCCGCCCATCACAATGTATTGGGGGGGATACTTTCCGCTCATCGGAACGAGTCATCGATAGTTATAACACTTCTTCTTAATCCAGAAATAGCGGCCTTAGGCTTCATAATAGAAGGATATGAATAGGTGTACTTAACCAAAGATTGCTCCCAAAACAACCAACAAGTTAATTCCATACACACCGAGTTGCTGAGACCTTGTGGTGGTCCTCATTTTACAATGATTGTCCAGAACCGTTGGCCAAAATCAGGAACGTATTATTGCGTATTTGTGTGGGAGTAGCCCTACAATCAAGGTGTCATTCCTACCAACCTAAGGCGTAATCGCATCTGCTTAGCTATAGTTCGAACTTTTATTCTCAGTCCACCAGGGTTATAATGTGAATTCAAAATCAAAACCGAAGCAATCAAAATCAAATAACAACCGCGTTTCAGCCTACCAAAACCGGAATCAGGGAACTAACCAAAGTAATCATTCAGGGTAGATTAGAAAGAAATCAGTTGTTCCAGGGTGTTTTTTTGCTAACCATAATCAGAATCTAGTTCAAAATTATGAAGCGCCTAATACTCCAACCTGCCGTTTGACTTAACCGCATAAAGGAATTAACATACTTATCTGGATTGATGAAAACAAGATAAAAATTCAATGCAAACTCAAATATGATAAACTTGGCTATCTTCGAAATTAAAGCGCTTGAAAGATATGCCTTAGGTAACTTTATCAAAAATGAATACCGCTTCTTCATGGGTAAGGTGATCTATCCTAGCAACACTGTTGCTACCCAAAGGTGAATTGAATGCCTTTTACACTCGAAATGGTTCGTGTTCTTGATGAACCTTCCGTTCCTTGCTATTCATTCATTAATCCGGAGGAGGATGAACGTGTAGAGGAGACTTTCACAGACCCGGAACATGGTGAGTTTACCATTAAGGTCCCACCTCCTCTAGTCCAAAAAGCTAAACAAAGAAATTTTGTGATTTTCAAAGGGCATCTCGTCACCGTAATATCCTTTATCCGTCTAGAATAAACCAAGAAGAATAACAAAAAGAAAAAGGATGATGTGTCAAATTCACAAAATTCTGGAATATGTTTAAACAATTCTATCAATATCACTCTTGTCGATCTGCATTACTTCTTATCTCGAAATATCAAAAGATGCTTTAAGGAGTCTCCTTTCCACTAAGGTGAAGCTTTTATAGATTTTGAATGGCAAATATACTCGTTAGTGAAAATTGCTCAGCGGTTTTCCTTAAAGAAGCTTCCCTAAAAATCTAGGTGACCTGGGGGGAAATTTCTCTTCCGTGTGGTTTTTTTATAAGGCAAGTACCAAAGCCCTAGCCGATCTAGGTGCTAGCATCAACTTGATGCCACTCTCGGTGTGGAAAGAGTTAGGATTACCCGAGCTTATTTCCACCCAAATGACTTTTGAACTTGCTAACCGTGATATTTATACTCCGAAAGGAATTGCAAGAGATGTCTTTGTTTAGGTTGGAAAGTTTACTTTCCCCGCTGATTTTGTCATTGTTGATTATAAGAGCGATCCTCGTGTCCCCCTCATTTTGGTAAGACCAGTCTACGGACCGCAGTCAGTGCTTTGGATTGACGTTCATGGAGAAGAAATGATTCTCCGTGACGGTAATGAAAGACTAATCTTGAACATGAGAAATGACACTTCAAGCTATTCAAACGAACCTCATCAAGAATCAATCAACATGATTGATGTCTACAATGTTTCACATGAGGAAATTCGTGAAGATTTGTTTGCAACAAATCATCCAAGTGGCAATCCCACTTCTTCTTTCTCTTCTTATACCGACTTAACTTCACCGGAAGTTATCAATCAATTGAGTGGCAATCCCACTCCGATTTCGGAACCCGAGACCAAGTCTTCTTCTTCCCCGACATTTATCTCCCTCGAAGAAAGTGATTTAATTTGGGAAGAATTTGAAGCTTATCTCGCAAGTGACTCATTTCCCCCGGGAAATAGTAATCCTTCATCTCTTCTCCCTCCTTTTCATAATTCTTTAAGTGGCAGTACCACTTCTTCTTCACCTAGTCTCCATATTTCTGAGACTAGCGACTATTTTCTTGAGGAGTTCGCCGATGAACTCGCTCATATCACATTTCCACCGGGAAATGATGACATGACTCCGGAAGACGTTATTAGAGAAAGAGAATGTTTGCTTACTAAATCTCTATTAGCAAACTATTTTCTTGATAACGATCTTGTTGATACCATTCCCGAGATGTTCTCCGATGAACTTGCTCCTGATTACTCATCCCAACCATTATGGGATGATTATGATGATAATCTTTTTGATGTTGAGACCGTTAATGATAATACTTATGATGATCATTTTTACTCCAAGGAAAAAGAAATCAAAGATTCTAAAAATCTTTGATTGATGAAACTTGATTCTCCTGGATCACACAGTGTTTTCCTTCCTTTTCCCTGAGTGTGGACTCGGTTTTTGGAGGGATTTTCCTGTAGGTTGATGTTTTGCCTTTCGAACCGACAACGGAGGACAAGGTATTTAATCCGGGTTTACTCCTTCCGATGAGATCCTTTTGATAGTTCCAACTGGCTACTTCTAGCGATAAGAATGTAAAGAAGACCATTAATGCTTCTTTAATTATTGAGGATTTTAATCCTCCTCTTTATGAACTTCCTTTCCACAAAGAAGTTCCCGGGCTAGAAGCTTTACTCTCGTTTTCATCCGAAAATGAGGAAAAAGTCTACAACTCCGGATTCTCACTTCTAAAAGCGTTCATACTCTCTTTCTCCCAGGAATTTTCTCATCCGGTGGCATAAAGCTTTCTAAAGGTCACCAAAATTCTTAAATGCCCGATGGAGATTTTTCCTTGCTTCTTACCCAATGAGGACATCGAAGGCTTGGATATTCCGTGTCCCATTCTACCCCCATTGAAAAGCTCATTATAGGGGTTTTAGGCTCAAGCTATGTGACCTTAAACAAGCGCTTCGTAGGTTGGGCAACCCAATGCTTATCTAAGTATTATCATCGTAGTAGTAGTTAGTAGTATGGTTAGTAATGAATAAGTGTTTTTTGTTGTGTGATGAGGCTCGCCTTTCTTCCCATTTGTTGTTTTGTGTTTTGTGTTGTTATGTTCCTAGGATGTCCTGGATTTTGAAACTCTCGTGCTTGCGGATTTTGTCCTTCGATCACAAGAGCTTCACATCCATCCTCAGCTTCATTTTGGGAATCCAATATCCAAATCTTATCGACTAACGTTTATCTTTAAGCATACTTAATAAACGGCTTAGGACTTGCGTAGAGACTCTTCTTAAAACATTGAGGACAATGTTTAATTCTAGTATGAGGGGGATCTTCGATTTGATTATGCCTGCAGCCATTGTTTTCGCGTAATCCCGTTTTTACCACCAAAATTTCAAAAAAATGAAAAATTTTAAAAATTTTCAAAAATAAAATAAGTGTTTTGTCACAATTTTGACTTTCCTGCTGGGTAGAATAAGAGTAAATTTTGACTCGATCGAGCGTGTTGAGCTCTAGCTTGTTCCTTAATGTTTAGACTAAACGTTCGCGAATCTTCGCGAAGGACGAAAAATGATAGAGTTAATTACGAGTTGGATGCTAAACAAGGATTATTTGGAAATCTTAAGAGCTCATGTATGTAATTTGTGGCTTTTTCTCCCATAAGCTCTTAACCGGACTAATAATACGTGCTACTTTTAGAGATTAAACTTAAATCAATAATTTTTTATGTAGTAATAGCAAAATTTTTAGTCTTAGTTTAAATTTATACTTGAATTTTTCAAAAAGAAGTCTTCTCTATATCGTAAAAAAAAAATATGTTGAAAAATAAAAAAATATAATAAATTTGAACTGTGGGCTGATAAAAGTTTTCTGCATCTTGCCGGCTCACAACCGATGTTGCAGCCTTCTAAAAAGTCGAGGGTTACAATTGCATCAATGTTATGGTTAAATATTAAGTGTGAATTAATAAATGTAAGATCTTTTTTTGTTAAATTCAAATATGCTTTTGAACTTTGACTATTTTATTTTAAGTTTTTAAATAAGCTATGTGTATACGAGAAACCTGAGAGTTTTTGAAACCAAAGGTCCGTGAGTCTCGATACTAGTCTCTGTGGGGTGTCAAAAGCCTGGTCACTTAACCGCAAGGTTGGGATGTGCCGAGACGAAAGTCGCTACATGGGATGATCTCGCCTTTAAACTCATTATTCTCGGGTGGAACGTGAAACATAGAATATTGTAAAACGTTGATCCATGGTTGAAATTCAAAATAGCACACACACATTAAAGATATAAATTGTCGGGAGTGAAAAGTTTACAAATTGCAAATATGGGTAGTGTTAGCATCTTAACTCATAATTAACAGTGATTTCGTTTTAAGCTTGGTTTGGAATAAGTGAAAAGTCGGGAACGACGAATTTATCCTTTTTGGGGCATTCTCGGATCGAAATGCATCTTGTTCTATGATCCCTTAAAGTTATTAAATAACGAAAGTCAAAACGTTCTAGAAAAATGAAAAATACAAAAAGATGTGTAGAATAGGTGTACATATAAAAAAAATGGTAAAGACGGGGATTTTCAAAACTTATGAGTCTTTAACTTCCTCGATGAACACTTAGCTACTTTTCCAAGTTATTAGTCGAGGGTGTTCGAGATTCTTAGTTTTCCAAATGCTTACTTCATAGCATTGCGTGAGGACACGACAATACCTTAGTATGGGGGATTTTGGTATGTGTTTAATTACACATACCTTTTACCTTTAAAAACGAGCTAAAATAACCAAAAACGGACTTAAAATGCCAAATATATGCTTGTTTTGCTAATTGTATTGTGCAGGAACGGATAACTAAGAAAAGGACGAAAAACGAAGCCAAAACGACAAAACCGGACTCGGAATGGAAAAGCAGGAAAAAGACAAAGTCAAAGTCCAAGCCCAAGTGTAGAAAAGTCAACCCAAGTCAACCCCGACAAACCCGAAGCCAAAAAGTCAAGAAAAACAAGTTTAGGGACTAAACTTGTTAAGTCCCTAAACTTATTTAAAGAAGAAAACAAGAGAAAAGAAGACAAGGGCTCAAACTGCCAAATGCTCAAAGTTAAACCACAAGGGGCAAAGCTGCCAAGGTCAAATTCTTATACTAACAAGGACGTGTACTGTAATAACTTATATAACCCTCAAGGGGTTAATTTGCCAAGTCCTCAAACCTTTTAACACCACAAGGACGTGTGGTGCAACAACCCTTACCACTTTGGAGGACCAAAGTTGCCAAACCCACAAACCTTCACCCCAACATTCGAATTACTGTACATCTCTTTCAGTTTGATTCCCTCGCCAAAATCCTCATAACACCCACAACAGTCATTTTCACAATCCTGTTTTGACCTCCACATACATCCAAAATCTTATCACACAATCGCAACCCCCCCCCCAACCCCCCCGCCACATGGCTTTTGCCCATGGTGCAATCCCCAACTCCACCAAAATCATCAGGGATGATAATTTTCGACTTGGGCACCAAGAAATTTGAAGGGCCAGGATTGTCTCTGTCCACACACTCACAACAAACACACTTCCTTTTGTGTGTCTACAAGAAAGCACACTTGCAAGAAGACAAGATTTCAAAGTGAACCCTAGCTCGTTTTTTTTTCTATATAAGCTTTGTAAGCCCATTGTGGCAAAGTATGTAGTTTTAGTTTTTTAAAAGTTTAGTGTATTAAGTTTTCAGTTTAATGTACTTGTACTTCACTTTTTTTAATGAAAATTCAGTTAAGTTAAGTTTTATATTTGTGTTCTAAGTTACAATTATTTCTTTAAAACCTTTAAGCTTTCATTTAAACACACTTTATAACCTGTTCTAAACTATTTTACAAGATTTTAAGAAAAATTCAAAAGAGAAACAAAGCTACTGTTGGATTGATCAAAGATTGGATGAATGAGCAATTTGGGATGGCTCATTGGTTTTGCCTAGTTTAAGCTTATTTATAAGCTGTGGGTAGGATTTTAGAGCTTATTAGGTTTCAAAAACCCTGTTTTGAGCAAGGGTTAAGGCACATCACTTTAAATTTTGCTTAGAAAAAGTTACTGTAGCAATGCTATTATCCTATTTTTAGCTTATTATGTTCTTGTGTGCTTAAATGTTTCATTAATGCTTAAGTATGCCTGTTAGTGCTTTTCATTTCAATTTTATGCAACTTTATTAAAATTTTGCCTAACATAGCTTATAACAGTCACTACTTAAGCCCTTTTTAAGTGCTTTAATTTTTTTTTAGCTTTCATCTTTTTATTTGTCTTAGAATTGCAATAAGTAGTATTATAAAGTTAAGTCCCCCCATTTTTAGAAATTTCAGTTAAATTTAGCTCTTATAGTTTTAAAAATCCTTTTTAAAATATTAAGGGCGTGTTTGGGTTAACAATGAAATCGGGTCAAAAACATGTTTGGTATGTGTGTTGGGTCATTAGGTTGTGACCTAGCTTAAAGTAATTAGCTCTATGAGTCTGTTTTAAATGGTTTTTAAAGTTTTAAAAAAGTTTTTCAAAGTTTTCTAAGTCCCCATTTTGAAACTGAGGTTGTTTTAAAAACTACAAGAGCTTATATCATAAGCTCTTGTAAAGTGAGTTGTGGTTTTTTAAAAGTTTGTGTTTTTTGTGTTTTTAAATCAAGTTGTCAAAATCATCTTTAAGTCATTTGAGACTTGTGAGTCCAAAGCTGATGAAAAAAAAAGTAAGTCAATTTAGTCTTATTTAAGCAAAAAGCCCATATTTCATCTCAAAAATCAACTCGTTTTTCTTTGTGTATAGTGAGGCATAAATTTTGAGCAAAACTCACGTTAAGCCACTCTAGAACTGTTTTCATACTTTTGCTATTCATTTGACTTATTTGACAGCTTAAAAATAACTGTCAAATTAAGTCCATTGTTTTTCTTGCTTAAGTTTTCCCTGGAGTGCTACGGGGCCAACTAAGACCACCATTTTCAATAACTAAGCTTTTAGTGTACTTAAACCCTAGCTTTTGGCTTATCTTAAGAGCCCATAAGCTCTTTGATAAGCTCTCTTAATTTCAGTCCTTAAAAAGCCCTTTTAATAGCTTATTTTTAAGCTCAAAGTTGCCCCTTAACTGTTTTTGTTAGGCTTAGTGTAGAAACTGCTTATTTTCATTCTAGGCTTATTAAGCTTATCTTATTTGCTCATTTGTGTTCCTAATAGCTTATTTTGTTTGAGTGTCAAGTTATGAGTGCTTCTTTTCCATTTTCCTTGCTTATTTAGAGTAAACAGTTAGTAGTTTTTTTTAGCTTAGTTTAGCTTTCTGTCGTTTAAGCCCTTTTTAAGCTTATTTAGTTATACAATTTAGCTTCTTAGTGCTTATTTAAGATGGGTAGGATAATGCTTTTAGCTTAGTAGTCAAAACTTAGCTTATTGGTGTTAAAAGTCCAAAAGACTTAGCTAGTTTAAGCCCTTAAGCTCATTTAAGCCAACTGTCGTTTTTAAAAGCTCATTTTAAGCTTATTCTTAGCTTTTTAGAAAAGGTTGTAGTTTTGAAAGTTGTTAAGCTCAATAAGCTTAACAACTTTGGTTCACAAAGTTTTTCGAAAAAAAAGGGGAAGACAAAGTGGTGACACCTGGTGGCAAGACTCAACCCGGGCTCTACCCTCGATACATCCCCTTTACAACTCGCGACACATTCCGTCTGCGCCCTTGGGACTATTCTCAGTAAAGTCCCAAGCGTTTAATAATTAAAAACCACATTTTGGCTTTGTATAAGCATAAGCTGTTACAGCTTATTATTCGGGCTTAAATTAATAGATCCAATTTTTGGTTTTCTTGATTTTTTCGTAGTTAATTTATAGTGTAAAGTAATTTTAGTAAAAATTTTCAGAATTTTCAAAGTAGTTTAGTATTTTTTTATAATTTAAATTAGTTAAAAGTTTAAAAAACTCAATAAAAAATACAAAATTAACAAAAAAATATTTTACTTTTTAGAAAATTTCTTTAAGTCATATAGGTTTGTAGGAAAAAAAAAAAAGGATTTTCGAAGGGTCATTTTTGTAACTTTGCTTTTTAAAGAACGTGCATCGGGTGCGATTTTTTTTGGTCTTAACTCGTTTTTGGTTCAAAACGTACCTCGCCGTTTTCAGTCTAGTCTTTTTCATTCCATTCGTTTTTAGTCTCCTAGAGTAATTAGAAGTAAGAAAATTATCTTCGTATGGTTAATTTTAAAAGATTTCAGAGTTTTTTCCCCTCTTTGTTCGGGGTCCGTGCTCTTGTTTTCTAGCTTAATTTCGTAATTTTTAGGTTTTTCTTAAACGTTTTTGTTTGTTATTGTTTAATCTACCTTTCCACACTCCCAAATCATTTCTCTCCTTCAAACTCAAATCTTCCGACTGTATCGATTTTCCAGCACAGCCTCATTGGGGATTAACGACCCGGGAATAGTCTATACTGCTCCCGGTTTCATTGATTATTGTTGATTGTTTTTAAATTATATATATTATTATATATTTTATTATATATTTTATTATATATAGTTTAAATCAATTTTATAACTAATCAGTAATCTTCTTAATTTCTCTCCTAAGGTTATATTATATATATATATTTTAGGTATATAAGACTACTATCAGTGGTACATGTATCAGAATGTCTGTATAAACTGTGCCATCCACATGATCTACCCATATAGCATGAACCGGTGGCATAGGTGCATGAGTCTCCTCTACCATCTGCCGCTCTGACATAGACCTAGAACTATGTCCTATCTCAAATGTACTAGGCTCCAAGCCCTGACTAGTGCCAACTAATGATGTCTTAACGCCCCATAACCAAGACCCAAAGGCTCATCCACGTCTGTATCCACAACTAGGACTGCATGCTGCTGACCCTCAGGTGTAGCCTCCTCCTCCTCTGAACCAGGACCTTCATCTTTTAAACCAGGACCCTCATCCTCTGAACCAGGACCCTAGTCCTCTGAACCCTCTCCTTCAGTATCTGAATCCAAACTCTCATCCTTAGTGTCCTCTACAAGCTCTGATGTACCCCGATACCTCTTCCGTATGGGAAGGGTCAAAGATGATGATGGGGATGACGTCTTGTAAGAGGATCTATACCTCTTATGAAATGAAGATGGAGACAAAGCAGCTGCCTCTTCTATTCGGGCTGACATGCCCAGGGATAAGGTCGGCTGAGTACGCACGGCCATACGTGTGGTACTGCGATAGTATGAAAATCGGGTCGGGGCAGGTGATGTCTGAGTAAGTGGGTGATCAAGGGATAACGGTGTGGTAGAGTCTAATGAAGATGTAAAGTGTGATGAGGTGATCCTAGTATTCGATGGCTCAGAAGCCTCAAACTCTCGTTAGTGAGGGGTGAAACTGGCGTAGAGTCAGATGAAATAGGGGTATGGTCTGATGATGGTGGTGTTGTCCTAGCGGCTAGTGGCTGAAACTCCTCCATCTTTGAGGGAGCCTTATTTGGCTCAGACTTAGTGTCTATAGTTGCAGGTGTATGAGCCTGTCTAACTATCAAGTAAGGGTCATCTGATGGTAGAACGGGTAATGGTGCAATAGGTAGTGGCTCAGGAATCTCTGTCTCCTAGAATCCTTAAAAGGTTCAGAATCAGATTTCATAATAGTAGCTAAGTAAGACTGCCTAACTGCCATATAAGGGTCATCAAATAATGGGATAGGCACTCGGGAGTTTTAAGCTCTGTTGGTCTGTGAGATAGTCTCTGAATCAATGTGAGCTAGGGTAGACATGACCTGTGATAACACGGTAAGGGTATAAGTTCTCCCATAAAATAACATTACTCAAATTATCAGCATAACTCTGCTTACATATAGTATCCAACATAATGTTTGAACTTAGGTGTTCATAACCGTATATACATATATACATATCTTATATATATATATATATATATATATATATATATATATATATATATATCTATATGTATATGTATATATATCAAATTAATATCAAAGAGGTACGAATGGACAACAAGACTAACTCCAAGGTTCGATACAGAAAAAGTGCCTCAGTGGGATCATGCAATTACAACAACATAGCATACAAAGGACGCACGCTTAAGCACATCGCTACCAAAACATATTACCAAAGCTCTCTGGGCATCATGTAATACAAACTAAGCGCATAGCAAAACACTAGGCAATCAACGATAATCTAAGACCTCAACTACTCGCATGCATTCTCATTACCATTTTACTACGTGAAAGTAACTATATTATGCAATATGTCGTTCTAAGGTCAATTCATTTTTCAGGTGGTCTTAGATCTTCACATGTTCCCTCCCTTCCATAACTTAAAATTAAGAAAACTACCCTTTCATTTCATAGTCCTTCGTGAATTAGGCATAGTTGATCAGGCTATGCGTAATTTAGGAAAAACTATGAACTGCTCGGGTTAGTTAACTTTTATCATGTTCGAGTTTTTCAAAAACTCTAGTTTAGTTATAGTTGCGTTTTTATTTATAAAATGGGTCATTCTCTTAACCTTGGCCCGAAATACCAATTTGTCTCACCCTGACAACGGGGGGTGTGTCCCCCCCCTGCCCGGACTGAACACAAGATGCGACGATATAGTTTCATCACACAAGTTACAAGATCACACCATAGAAAGTTTACAAAAGATCTAGATTTACAATAGTTTACAAGTTTACATTTTAGATCTGAAAGATACAAGTCTCAAGATAACCACCCTACGAGTGTATGTTTTTTAGTTCCCATTACTCCCGATTTACATTGGTCGAAACACACCAAAAAAGGATACTCGAAAAGGTTAACAATAATGTTGGTGAGCTCGTAGGTTTGATAGAAAACCCAGTCAATGTGCCAATATTTCAAGTAGTGGATAATTGTGCAATATGACAGTGAATACATGCAACACATTCAATTTTTAAACATAGCAACTCCATCCTATCTAATTCTCATCCACATAGACACCATTGCCACACAAGGTTCTCAAACTTTCAATTCACACGCACCTAAAGCCTACCAGCTGGAGCTATATATAGGGTGGAAGATCACATATCATTTCAAACCATAACAAGTCCATGCTATAAAAGATCCACACAACATATCCTACCAAAACTCGTGTCATTCACATAGCAGTCATAGGCACATACCATTGTCCCAAAAACAAATCAACTTTTGCACAATACAGAAAATCAGTTCAAAACATATTTGAATATCATTTCCCCCCAACAGAAAAGATTTAAAAAATAGGGCTACGAGAACTCACCTCAACAATTGATATAAGCTGAACAAGATAATCTCTACACAACGCACAACGGTACCCGGCCATTATAACACCTCGTGTTTTAGTTTATTATATGACATTATGTAATTTACAATTTATTTTTAGGGTTTTACGCGTTTGCTTTTAAATCATAATCGTTAAGCTAAATTGCGTAAACTAAAAATGATCATTCAATGTAAGCGGGCATTAAACTATAATAAATATAAAGGGTTTACATCAACAAGTGTTATAGATTATTTTAGTAGATATTATTATCATTGACATTTTTTTTTATTGGCTACGTTAAGTGTTACGTTTTCGCGATAAAATCCGTTAAGGCCTTCCCGGAAGCACGTTAACTAATCTAGCTTCATACAAATACCAAAATTTATACTCAATACTCTAATTTTATTTAAAACTTAAAGTATTTATCAACATTATACATATTCTTCAGAAAGAATTCAATAACCAAACCCTACAATTTACAAATTATACATTGTATTTGATTATACTACATTATATTCATATATGCATAGTTTTCCTTTATATAAAAGACCAATAAACATATCTTCTAACATATACAATGCCATAATCTTCGTGTATAATGACTAGGAAAGCAAGATAGGACCAAGGAACCTTCACAAATATCTTCCTAAAAGATCTAGCATGCAACTTGATCTCATGACTAGCTTTTCTCATCCAAGATAAGCTTCAACCTTTCTCATAAGTCTTCCAATCCTTGCCACCTTGCATGCTTCCACTTGACACAAATATCTTCTCCAAGTAGTATATATACCCATGCATGTGTGAGCTAAGAAGTCATAACACATTTCCTTATCAAAGAAATCACAAAATCTCTTCCTTTGTTCTCTCTACAACCCACGGCTCAAAACCCTCTCCAAACCAAATCCATAGCTTGATTTTCTATCATTATACAAGCATACACACATCATATCTAAGGTATTCTAAGAAGGTTTCAAGAGTTGGTTAACCATTTGCAAGGAAGGAATCAAGAAAAGGAAGAAAGGGTTTACTTGGGAAAATTAGGGTTTTCACCTTATATTTTCAAGCCAAGGTTGTTAATCACAAGGGTGTGATTGTTATTCTCATCTCTACTCATCCACACAAGGTTATATATAAAGCTTAATCATTTCATAACTAAGATTTTATGTGTTCATATGTTATATTTAGCTAAATCACCATTTAGGGTACTTTTGAATATGTAAAATGGATTTTTACATATGATTAATGTTTTGTACACTTATTTACATGTCATATGGATGATAATATTATGTTAAAAGGAATGTATAAGTGTTTTAACATGATGCTTAAGAGTAAACATATATATGAACAAATTAGGGTTTCTAAAAGTTTTCTTATTAAATTAGATGTGAAAGTATTGCAAGGACTTGTGCTCTTGATACTATGGACTCTCTTGGACAAAACATGACCTAATGGACCTAATATATGTAAGACATAAGATATTAAGGGTTCTAATGGGTTTGTAACAAAGTGGTAAAGCTAAAAAGTCCTAAAAACAAGTTTTAAACACATTTTGGAAAAAATATCTTAAGGGGCTGTTTGTAATTCAAAATTTACATATATGTTTTATGATTTTATAAAATACTACATGTCACAAGGATCGAGGGGTCATAAAGAACTCAAAAAACCGATTAATAACGAAGAAGATACGCTATTTACAAGTTTACGATAGTTAATACTTTTATAAAACAATTTTTATAAAAAGTACTATTCACCACAGAAACTTATACTTTATAAACATCAATAATATGATAAAACTTTCAATTACGAGAACGTGTTCGAAAGAATCGCTAAAAACGGAGCTATAACGAATAAGATACGACAAAAACGGGTTTTACGTTAATTAAAAGTATAAAAACGATTATATAGCTGTTATGAACAGTAAAAACACTATTCATCACAGAATCTCAAAAACCTAAAAATGTGATTTTATGATCACTCGTCTTAATACGAAAGCGTGGGCGTAAGAAACGCGAGAAACGGGCTTAAAACGACAAAGTTATGTCATTTTTACTAAAGGCGTAATTATAAACGTTTTTACTTTATAATTACGATTTCACTTAAACAAATAGATGGTGATATAGCTATATAGATTATATATGTTATTAGTTATCGAAGTGCTATATTACTAGGGAATTTCATAATGAGGCTTCTTCGGATGGCGTATTGACGAGTTGTTGGATTTACGATTTAAAGTGTCCTAACTCCTCGTACGTCATGTCATGACCTCTTAAATTATGATAGCCCGAACGATAGTACGATGATAACTATATAGGATTATATACAGTTGTTGTTAGACAACGTACTTGAATACTGATTCGACCTATATTAACTAGGTTGCATTCGAGCGTTAGCGTGACGCGTTTTTACTTGGGATATTTTGTTATCAGTTTACTCACTCAAGGTGAGTTCATAGCCCCATGTTTTACAATTATTAAATTACAAGTTTTTGGGGTGAGAAACATATGCATGTTTTACAAATTGGACGCAAGTGTACATTTTATCATGATTACGTTTTGCCTAAGTAGCGATAACCCACTATGCCCATGAATCATGAACTGTCAATTACTGGAATGTGAGCGCGAATGATTATAGATAGATCTATTTGGGATTGACCTCCCCGTTCGGGTGACTAGCTATCACTGGAAACGAACGTATATCATGTCGGATACTGGATGTTACGGGTTGAACATCATCACGGGCAATGTAGGCAATATTTATATATTGTATTCAATTATGTCGAGCTTCGGTGTCATGAGCTTAGGTAAACGTAATTACATTTTGTGATGTCTGCATCTGTTGCATTATCACTGGGAAAGTCTTGCGGTCCTGCATATACATTTACATAAACCTATGAAATTCACCAACTTTATGTTGACGTTTTTAAATGCAATGTTTTTCAGGTCATTAAGCACGAGGTGCGAAGGATACATTGGTGGTTATATTATGAAGTCATGCATTAAAGATTTAGTCGCATTACATTTTGTGTATCTGTTATGGGCTGGAAATCTTTGTAATAATAACAAGTAAACAAGTAAAGCTTCGGGATTTTGTAACACATACTTTATTAAATCCAATGTATCAGTTTTAAACGACTTTTTAGTCGTTCTTATATTATCTTGTGTTGTTGATCTGAGAAGTAACACGCCCCAGACCCTTATTTCCGTTGCGACCCAATTTAGGGGTGTTACATTTTAAGTAGTACCCAGAAGAAGAATAAAGTAGAAGACCACTCTAAGATAGTTAAGTCTTGTTTGAATAAACTGAATTTTGTTGTTGAACCATCTGGAAATGAAAATGTGCAGCATTCCAAATTAAATACAAATTATGAGCTAATGTACGCTAAATGTAATAGTTCTATGTTTGATGCTAGACATGAATTATGCTTTCTTGAATTTGTTTCTGATATGAATGCGAGTTCTAAATCTAAGTCTATTAAGAAAGCTAAAAGGAAAGAAGAATGGAAACCTACAGGAAAAGTGTTTACTAAAATTGGATATAACTGGAGACCCACAGGAAGGACTTTCACTTTAGTTGGAAATGCGTGCCCTTTAACTAGGATTACCACCACTAATAAAGTGCCTCTTAGGGAACCCATTCCTCTAGAAGTAGTTGCACAAGAATCTGTAGTAACTAAGGTGTATACTAGGAGACCTAAGGTACCTAAGAATAATGGTTCTAATAGCAAACCTAAGATTGAAAAATCTATGATTTCTAACAAAACAGAACCCAATAAACCCCTGATTCTAAAGCTTCAGTTAGCAACATCTTCTCTTTAAACCATGCTGAATTCCTTGGCGTTTTAGGTTTGGTACAACCGCATTTTTAGTTTCTTTTAGATATTGTTCATATAAAATAACATTACTATCACTTGTTATGTCATTATTTGTGTCATTATTAAAAGATGGTTGTTCAAAATACTGCTCTCATGCACACTTTGATAAATCACATGATTATCTAGATAAGTATCATGAGTTGGTACCTCTAAGAGAACGTCTAAATCATAAGCAAAGAGCTTACCAATAAGAACAGCATTTGCAGATGAAGCTTCATCAATGTCAGAGTCAAATGCATCAAGATCATCAGTTTAAAAAGCTGTTGGAAATGTCACTTCTCGAGAGTCTTATCTTATAATGACTGTAGTAACTATATCCCCATTATCTGCTAAGAATGCCATCTATTCCTCATCCAATACAACCCCTGATTCTAAAGCTTCAGTTAGCAACATCTTCTCTTTAAACCATGCTGAATTCCTTGGCGTTTTAGGTTTGGTACACTGTCTTGCCATTTGACATTATTCTTGACAATTTTAGCAACAAACAACCTTTTCCTGACTTGCTATAGTATTTCCCACATTTCTGTTAACCCATGTAGCAATATTCCTTGTACCACTGCTTGTATACCTATAAGTCTGTCTCTCCTAAACCGTCTGCACCAATACTCTACCGTCTTGGATGGTTGCCTGATTCCTTGGGTTAGACGAGGTTCTACGTTGGCTGTTGGTTAGTAGATAATGGGAAGTGAATATTGTGCTGATGAAAGCCATTACCTTGTTAAGACTAGCAATCAGATCATCAATAGGAAGAAATGATGTGGAAACAAGTCCTGAATCCATTTGTGGAAATGATGCTTTTGGTGGTTGATGAATAGTTGGTGCTTGGTAGGATTAATGATGAACCACTGATGAATGGTTAGCAACCGGTGCCTGGTAAGATCGTTGTTGAACCATGAGTACATCATTTAATTGTTGTTGTGTAGGAGGTGTGTAAAATTGCTGAGCAATAGGTGAGATTTATTAGCTACCAAGGCAAGAGGATCCAGGTATCATTGCCTTATTTGACGCACTTCATTAGCATGACCTTCATGTTATCTCAAATAACCATACAGATGATCAAAGTTGGTGTTGTGCAAGTCTTTAGCTAACTTCACATCCGTTACAAACTTGCTCTATTCTGGCTGAAGATGATTGAAAAATTTTGTATTAACTTGGATTAGTTTCATTGACATTCTAATCGTGTGCATGTCCTTTATTAGTTATGAAAACCTCAAGTAGTACGAGTGAATTATCTCTATAGGCACTGAGGTAAACGTGTCAAACTCATCATACAACTTTGACTCTCTTTCATGCAACGAGATTTCCGAACCTTCAATGAGTAACTTGAATCTATCCTAAATGTCCTTGCCTCACTATGATGATTCACTAGATTGTAAATATCTTATGGTAAGCCTTGTAGAACAATGTTTGTTGCTTTTATGTCACAAGTTTCACGAATCTTTTCTGCATCTGTGATCTCATCATAAGTTCTATCTCTGACGGTTGTAAGTGTAGTTGGAGTTCCGGGTACTGTAATTATTCCATATTTAAAATGTCCATTGATGACTGACTCATAGAGTAGCTTACAATGTTCTTTACATTTGATGTAGAGTAGCATACGACTTGCCCACGAACTATACCGAGTCTTATCAAGCATAAGAGGCGGTTATCAGCCCCTGCTAGAATCACATTCTATGCCATTGTTAACATCTTGAAATGATTGTTGTGTGAAAATATAGAAAGGATTGTTTCAGTGATTAGTGGTTGTTGTTTAAAGTGATTAAGATTGGTTCTTGTTGTAGTTTTAGTCATTGAATTACAATAAAAGTCCTTAAGTTCTTGAAACAGTCTGTATTTCATGCGAATTACTGTATTTTGTGGGATTTTAAAAATCTTGGATAAACCGTAGAATATTGGGGATATTTCACCGGATTTTACAATTCCAAAATAAACCGCTAAAATCAACCTGTATTTTGCTGAAATGGTAGTTCACTAGAAATTAAAAAACCCGTATTTCGCCGAAATGATATTTCGTTGGAAATGGAAAAACCCTGTTACTAGAACACAATGTGGATTTTGCTACACTAAAAAAGTGTGATGATATACATATAGTTGTTGATACAAAAGTTGGACGATCCTTGATTAGGTCCGAATTAGGTGTAATACGGACCTGCTAGGCTTCGGTTCCTGTATCAATTAAGTCTTGATGTCTGAGACCTGCGCACTAAGAAAACAAAGCACCGTTAGGCTTACCGTGGGATTGTCTCCCACGATTATCCTCCGGCGTGAGAGTAAGTAATCGGTTTAGGTTTAGGTAGAAGGTTAGGGTTATGAGAGCATACCTTAGATGAGAGCCGGGGTGCTCTTTATATACTCACCGAACCCTAATGGGCTTTGTCCCATTAATTAGGTTAGTACCCAAGAGGCCCCACCGTTATTTAGTAACTAGTGGGCCCACCTCATGATTATGACCCGTTCGTAACGGTTGTTATAGATACCTGCGCACGTGTGCGCTAGTTGGACCTCATGGGCCTAAATCCTCATCGTGATAGCCCATATGTCATGGGCTTCGCCATAGGCAGTACCATTCGGGCCTTGGAAACCCGTATTGATGTTGCTATGGCCCATTCATTATGGGCCTGGGTATAAGTACTATTCGCGGGTCGGGTTCATGACCCGAGGTTGGACTATACGTCATCATGTCCCCCCAGTCTAGTATGCGCTGGGTAAGACCGCGGATGCTAGACTACAAATAGTCGCGGCAAATATTCTTGGACGCGTACTGTGGAAGGAACAAGAAATTTTCCCGCCCAGAACAATGAATCTGGTCCACTTGAGTCGCAAAAAGTGCCTCTTCGTAATTCGTGAAAAAAGGTAGCTAGAACATAGCTTAAATGTTGCACCCCTACCACACGATTAGGACAAGTGGGGGACACGTGTTACTCATCCGGCGTCGTGTCAGTAACAACTTGCCCTATATAAGGGGTCGCCTCCATTTCACTGTTAGTGCCACAGTAAAAAAAAAATCTCTTCCACCACCATCGATAAAGCTTCCAAAGCATATGTGAAGTAGATCTCACCACCATTATACTGCTATCTTTCGGTCTAGTTGTCGCCATATGGAAACTATAAAAGGTTTATCAAATAAACTAATCAAAATTCATGGGCAACGAAGTTGAGTTTTAACATATATATAAAGAATATAAAACAGATTAAAACACACAGAAGTACTTTGTTTAACATAGAGTTTTTATTAGAATCAAATAAAGAATCCCTATGACACACCTTCATCCGAATAGCAAGGTGGATGAAATTGACATTGTGGAGTTAATTCCTCCTTCTAACTTAAAACCAACAAAGTTAAGCAGTAAGAAAACAAACAACCTATGACTAAACTGAAGCTTACAGCTTCAAAGTACCGTGAGTTTATTTGAGAGATAAATGAACTCTTAATGTGTATCACATTAATTGGAAGAGATAACATATACTCTAGGAATCCCTTTCCTTTATAGGCAAAGAGAATGGGGTTTTCCAAGTTAACCTAGTACGCGTGTCATGCATCCAATGGGTGGTTGAGAAACCATTTAATGCAGACGTGCTCTAAAGTACCAGGTACAAGTCCTTTTCAGGAAATTGTTGTACTACAACTACCAACTTTAGAAGCACCTTTTCCCAAGGAGATTGCTTTAATTCCCTTTTGACATAAAGGAAATCTTTTTCCTGCCTTGTAAACTTCTAAGAAGTGAAACAACACTTTTCAACTTCTTTTAAGGAGATAGGACCAACACTTGCTTGGAATTGTCAAACGAGCAAAACTAGAAGCTCTTTCCCAAAGACCATCTTCAAATTTCTGTAACTTTCGTACATAACTGAAGTGTGAAGATACTTCCCAATCTGCTAAGGAACATTAATAGCTGACGCTGAAGAAACTTCAGCGACCAAACTAGAAATGTACTTTTCAGACTAGATTACCACTTAGGGGATTTTATGTTTAAATCTACTGAAAGACTGAAGGGCTCAAGAACTGAACCCAACAATCTCCCCCTATTTGAATATAAAAATAGCTTAAGTTAAAATCAGATTTAAGTGAGCAAAACAACTTCTTCTTACACAACTGATATAAATTGAACAACATAAACTGATAACCTTTCATTCTAACTTTCATTACAATACATTCATAAAAGATAAAGTTATTACAAAAGATTACATTCTACTGCCTCAGCTGCTTAATGACTCTCATCTGCTTGAGTGGATTTAGGTTTCTCTTAACTTCAGCAAGCAGAATAGAGCTGAAGGTCCTGGCATGATCATCCAGCCCAAGACCTTGATGATGTCTGAAGAAGATTTCTTGTACAGTGTATAGCATGGTATTCGAGAATTCTTTCAGATCTTCAATGGTAACAAAATATTGTCTATGGTAAGAGCTAAACATAATCCAAACCCAAGGTACAAGGTTCTTTTTAGCACAGTTACCAGGTAAATGATCTTCATACTGAACTGATGACTTAAGCCTTTTGTTTGCTTTGAAGTAGTCATGGATGTCATCAGCATGTTTTCTCTTCTTGTTTGCAAGATTATTTAATTTGTCGAGAGGGTCTTGTTCTCTTAGAGGAATATCCAAGTTTATGCCTAGTTATGTGTAAGTAGTCCATTCTTGTTTGTATCTGGACATAAATGGTTTTCCATCCTTTTCCAATTCTGTTGGGACATGCTTTCACTACGTCTCTCCATTCATCAAGGTGTAGATCACTGGCTTTGAAGTTGGGAGTAACTTCACTCGTACCATCCTCTCTATATACTTTGAGTGTAATTGGACCCTTTTTGGTTAAGACATCACAGTTGGTGATTCTTGATTCAACTCTTCTATTCAGCATTTTGCACCGTTCTATCACGCCTGTAACTAGATCATTGTAGTACTTGTTTCCACGACCACTTATGGACCAAGCAGATCAACCAATTCTGCTTTCCTTACTTCCTCTTCTTGTTTGGCTACTTTAGCTTTGGCCTCTTCATCTATCTTCTTTTGTTGATTGATTTGTTCTTTAGTTAGATGGATATGCATTCCATCTTCAGTAACAAAATCATATTTCTTTGCTTTCTTAATTCTAGAGGTTTCAACCATAGAACCAATCATATGAGTTTCATCATCAGAATCACTGTTAATACTTTCTTTATCAGCCTCCTCTAAGGACATTGCCTTTTTGCCATTGTCTTTCTTGATGTGCCCCCTCAGACTAAGAGGGGCCTTTTGGTGGACTTTAGAGGAGTATTATGCATTTGAGTAGTGGTTAGATTATTGGGGGACTAAATGGCTTGTTGTGGGTGGTGATGTTAGTTTTGATTGTTGTTTGGTCAGGTGTGCATTCTTTGTAGCTTTTCTTTGAAATAACAAAGAGATGGTGGCTTGATTTGTGTTCTTCTCCCCCTCAGCAAGTTAAGTGCCGGCTTGGCCCGCTGAAGGAACACTTGTATCTCCTGTTTTCTTTGATGCAATGATTTGAGCAAACTAATTCAAGGAATTTATGACTTTGTTAAGTAGACTTGGAAGAGTATCCAAGGTCTTCAGTTTAGACTGAACCATTTCAACTTGTGATGTCACAAAAAGAAATTCAGCTGGCAGTTCCCACTGAAGTGTCTTCAGTTCAGCAACTTGTGATGTAAGACTTGTGACAGTCTTTGTAAAGTCTTCTAGTTTGGAGAGAATTTCTTTCAAATCTCCTGGTAGCTCCATCTCCAATTTATGAAGTTGTTTCTTTAACCCTTTTACTTCTTAAGTCAGTTCATTGAACTTGGAGGGAAGATCCTTCAGCTTAGTTGGTAGTGAGCTGCTAAAGTCATAAGCAGAGATAGATTATAACTAAACTAAAAGGATGCTTTATGCGGATACGTTAATTGTGACAGGATTCAACGTGTCTAGGTCTTAGGATAATGTCCCGCCTAAGTCTTAAAAATGATATGCCGCTTCGAGATAAGAAATCATTACACTAAATAAACAAACCAACATTTAATCAGATTTAATATGGCTAATACGGTTTTCTATCATTTGGCTTGTATCACTCTTTTATCTTCTGATTGTTTTCTTGCATGTTTATTGTGTTTAGAATTGATTATTGTCACCATAAAACCTGTGCCAGTCTCTTAGGATAAAAACCCCCATTACCATTAGAACTAGGTTTAACATAAGTTTAACAAGTAATTAGAATTAACTTAATTAGAGTAATTGAAATACTAATAGAATATAAGGTTAACAACCTCGCTCTTAGTGTTCGACACCCTACTTACTACGAAACTCCACCCGTTCGGGTACACTGCCCGTTAAAGTGTTGTTTTAGGATAAGTCAGCTAAATATAAATTTAAAATTGGTAATCAATAAATTGATCCTATACGACAGCACATCACCTGTTGTTGAGGTACAAAATCATTAGGAGTAGATTTTCCAGGATCAACTTCGGCTGTGGAAATTGCTGAAGCATCATTTCCTGATGCAGACTCAGAGTGAATAATAAAAGATGCTAAATAAATAGGCTCATTTAAATTAAATGCTGACATACCACTACTGAGCTGAGGGTTGACTCTTGCTTCACTGGTGACCCCTAAAGAGGTTGGGCCAGCAGTTGCTTGCTGGTCCTCTTTATGCATTCCAATATTCACAGGTGTAGAATTTGGAGGCGGTCTTGGGTTTGAGTCCATGGCCAAGATAGACTCTTTTCTTTTCTTAGAATGGCCAGTTTTGGAACTGGTGGGTGCTTTAGAGGACCCACCTTTTATTGCCTCTTTGCTAGACACAAATGGTTGTTTTGAAGAAGTTGAATGCTTCTTGTATCCATGTTTAGCTCTAGGCTTTGTGCCTTAGGAAACCCTCCCAGCATTAGAAGAGGGCTTGGGAGCTTTAAGAACCACTGGCTCAGTTGCACTGCATATAGCCAACATGTGGTCTATGAAGAGAGGTTCTTCAGGTTGGTTGGGCTTTAGTGTCCAATTGCTGACACTGAAGACTTGAGTGGGGTAGAGTGTGAGTTCACCATCTCCATAGCCTTCCTTCATCTTATGCATCATCAATAAAGATAGAAATCTAGTGTAAGGCACAACCTTTTCCATATGTCTCTTGTTTAGTTTGATGATGATGTGTTCCCAAAAGATGTTGGCATAGTCAATGTTGATCCCATTTACTAGACTATACAGTATGATGGCATCTTTGTTGGTAATCTGATCAAAACCTCCAGTTTTACCTCCTAAACACTGGATAATTTATGCCATTAGTAACCTCCACCTAGGAGGAAGAAGGCTCTTCCTAAGAGTTCCTTTGGCGAAAACTTCTTCCCCATATCTAATAGTGGGAAACCACTGCCTAACCATATCAATGGATGGTGGTGCAACATATTCACTAGAGTGAGGAAGGTAGTGTGCACCAATGGCATTTCTAAAAGTGTTTACCCTTACTTCTCCATAAATACCACAAGTGGGAATTGAGAAGGAAACCTTAGAGTTTTCAAGAGCTGTAGCTGAGTACCAAAACTCAGCCAGGTATTCCTTATACTTGTTTAGAGATTTGGTGAATGGTTTTCTAAGGCAGCACTTGGAAATGAAATTAGAAACACATTTGAAATAATCCTTGTTATTGTGTTCTGGGTATAGAAGAGCAACCTCATTGTTTGTGTTGAGGAGGATATCTTCAAGATTGAAGCTTACTTGTTTAGCAGCAACAAAGGGTTGTTCTTGTTATGGAGGATTTTGTTCTTGGTTTGCCATTTGATGTGATTAGGGTTCTGATGATTTGATTTTTTTGGGGGGTTTTTGTGTGTGTGTGTTCTTGGTGAGATGATTTGTTTGTTTTGTTTTAAGATGTAATTTGTGAATGATGGAGAGGGTTTATATGATTTGTTACTTTTCACTTTTTCTTTTGAGGAATTGACAACTGCCAAATGGAGGTTATGAATTTTGTAAGAAGTTTTAGGGTTTGTTTTCAACATGTGTGTGAAACTTTGTGTGGAAACTAGAAAGGGGGGGTTGAATAGTTTATAGGTTCGTTTTCATTTTAAAAACCTTGCTTATAAAATATGTAGATTCGAGTTGTATGTTTAACCAATTCACAATATGTACAATCAATATAACAATCTAAACTAAAGCTAAATAACAATGACAATAATATGAAGTGTTAAGAATCGTTTTGCCCATCTAGGATATAATAAAAATGATATAAATTGCATAGCTGAAATAATAAACACAAATCAAAGTTACTTCAAGATTTTTCTTTATTAATCAACACAGCCCCAAATACTATTTGATCAGAATAGATCGGTTACTCTAAGTAGTAACAGGGATTTACAATCCTTGAGGCTAAACTCTAAACTTCTACACTAATTATACAAACGTGTACACACACACTTTTATATCTAGTCGACTCTCATATGATGAACACACACTTTTCTGAATGAATAAAACAATATGCCTGGACCTCCTTTTATAGTATAAGGAGTCAAGGCTTACATGAAAACTAATAAAATATATTAATGAGTAAATTAATTAAATATTCATCTTTATCTCTTTTTGACCAAATCTTTATTTTCTTCTACATCATGTAAAATCCTACAATGACAACGTTGGTCCTTTTGTTTCCATCTTGTTTCATTCGTGTTTTGTCTTATCAACTTAAATATAATTCCCAACAATCTTCCCCTAGTTGATAATGACAAAACCAAATAAGCACAAACTTCTCTTAAAATTAATATACGAATGAAAACTTCCCCTTAAGCTACCAATGATCTATAAGCTGCAAATCATCAAATCTTCTTCCCCTTTTTGTCATCATCAAATAGGGGACTAAAGTATGCAACTTTGATCTTCACAACCACAAACCATTATCACACTTCTAATCCAGCCTTCCAACAACTCAAATTACCCTCCATGACGCGCCTTTAAGATAAATGAACTTGAGCAGTAGAAACTTAAACTAGCAGTAGTAACAAAGGCTAGTAGTAGTAAAAACCTTCACCTTGATGTAGCATATAAATGGTTAAACATTTTAACAATAAGCTTCCCCTGAAACCCATATGTTAACCATTTTGTGAATCTTCAATTCTGTAGGCTCTATGTAATGATTACTGATGAAGAAAACTAAGTATAACGAACTTGATGTAGAAGTAGAATAACCTAAACTTGTGTCTTATATCTTGTACTATCCACGTGACTTCGAACGTATACCCAAAACCAATGTATAAGGAGACCGCAATCTCTTGACAATTATCCTCATCTTCTATGAGACACATAACCAAAGTGATAGCAAATGTGAGCATTGAGCACCATAAGAAAAATCACACACCTTTGCTAGATTTGTCAAGTCTTCGTCACACCGTTGTAAGCACGAACAAGTTACCTCCTGCTAAAAGGTATGATAAAACACAAACCCAAATAATTCTACTTCACCGTCAAATAAATGATAAATAACCTTCTTCGTAACCACATCTTCAAAAGATCCAAAAATACAAGCCTTTTAATCTTTTAAGAACATTTAAACCAAAATTTACCTTCTGTGTGTGTTGTCCGATATCTTTCAAACCATGTACTTTTCGATATCTATTAAAGCTGGCAGTTGTAATATATTCGAGCAGCACTAACTTAAAACTGTTTTACTTCTTTAACAGTTCTAATAATTAAAGCAATAGTAATATACTCGAATTCCAAACGATAGGCAGGTTTATCCAACACGAACACATCACTAACCTTTTTAGCCAAGCAATAGTACCTTAATAAAATATTTGATAGTGCAAACAAACATGACGAGCAACACTAAGTTGCTTGGCACCACTAATGAGTAAAATGGCAGCATAAACTATACGAAGCAACATTAACCAATCAACAAGCAGCATTAAGTAAACACTAGCAGCATAAATCCAAAGCGGGCAATACTAAGTGCAATGAGCAGCACTAATATTATACGAAGCAGTATAAACTTAAAACTTTTGGACTTACTATTGTTTGCAGCCTAATATCACACGAGCACAGCAGTACCAAGTCAAACACATAAGAATTTAATTATGGGAACAAGTAAACCAATCCCTAAACAATAGGGTTTTCAAACCATAAGATATCTCATTCCAAATATACGCACTCCATACCTCATAACTGCTTCCATAAAACGCGTATCACATTCCTTCTCTGTACATGGTTGTGACAATCTGTTTATTCCATGACCATTCTCATTCACATTCAAACCAACCTGCTGAAGTAACGAATAATCCAGTTCCTCCAATATCCATCTTCACTATAGTATCACTACATGTTTTGGATACCTTCAAATTCTGCTATCAAACCACGAACAAGAAGAACTCTAGTAACCTGTGAGGTGAATCTGCTTACCTCAATTTTCCATGTTAGGGTTTCTCAAAATCCTAACTAATATATATGATCACGATCATATCACCAGGTTTGACCCAAAATGTTCAACCTTATTCTTTAGAATCTTGGGTTCTGCTGTTCCTATCAGAAGGTTCATCATGGTGTCTTTTCCTTTTTCTCAATCTCTCATCATCAGGTTTTATGACCATGACAATTATCATTTAACCAAACCCGGGCAGCGACACCACTGTTGTCGTTGATACAAATATCCAAAATAGAAAATCTTTATATATCTACTTGTGAAGTATACAACTCTAATAGGGTTTTGTTCAACAAAATTCACGATCATCAGATTACAAAGATTCAACAATACACACAAGCTTTAGGGTTTTTATTAGCACTAATCGTGACCCATATATTATAAAAACCGAAACCCTAAAAGAAAAACAAACCTTTGTATCTTGTAACTGAATACCATGCTTTCACCTTTACCGAATTAAGGTTTGCTCAAAAACCCTAGTTTACCGAATTTCCTAATCACCGAATTAGCTTTTCACTAAAAATCATAAATTCGACACCCTTTATTTTCTTCAAAACAAAAACCTTGTAAAACCCTAGATCAAGAGCCACGAGGCTCGGATACCAATTATGAAAACCTACAACACGTGATAAGTTCTATGATCATTTAAGCTCGAGGTTGTTTAGTCCTCATCTAGGATAATATAGTAACAATGATATAAATTGCACAGCGGAAATAATAAACACAAATAAAAGTTCCTTCAAGGTTTTTCTTTATTAATCAACACAGCCCCAAATACTATTTGATTAGAAAAGATCGGTTATTCTAAGTAGTAACAAGGATCAAAGATCCTTAAGGCTAAACTTTAAACGTCTACACTAATTATACAAACGTGTACACACACACTTTTGTATCTAGTCGACTCTCATATGATGAACACACACTTTTCTGAATGATAATCCTTTTATAGCATAAGGAGTCAAGGCTTACATGGAAACTAATAAAAGATATTAATGAGAGAATCAATTAATTATTCATCTTTATCTTTTACCAAATCTGATAGAATCCTCCAATTCTTATCTTTTGTAGAATTCTTCAATAACGACTTTGGTCCTTTTGTTTCCATCTTGTTTCATTCGTGTTTTGTCTTATCAACTCAAATATAATTCCCAACAATCTTCCCCTAATTGATAACGACAAAACCAAATAAGCACGAACTTCCCCTGAAGTTAATATACGAATGAAAACTTCCCCTTAAGCTACCAAGGATCTACAAGTTGCAAATCATCAAATCTTCTTCCCCTTTTTGTCAATATTAAATATGAGACTAAAATATGCAACTTTGATCTTCACAATCACAAACCACTATTACACTTCTAATCCAAGTATTCCAATGACCCAAATTGCCCTCCATTATGCACCTTAAGAAAAATGAACTTGAGCAGTAGAAATTTACACTAGCAGTAGTAACAAAGGCTAGTAGTAGTAAAAACCTTCACCTTGATGTAGCATACAAATGGTTAAACATTTTAACATTAAGCTTCCCCTGAAATTCATATGTTAACCATTTCTTGAATCTTTAATTCTGTAGGCTCTATGTAATGATCACTGTTAAAGAAAACTAAGTATAACGAACTTGATGCTGAAGTAGAACAACCTAAACTTGTGTCTTATATCTTGCACTATCCACGTGACTTTGAACGTATACCCAAACCGATGTATAGGGAGACCGCAATCTCTTGACAATTTATCCTCATCTTCTATGAGACACATAACCAAAGTGATAGCAAATGTGAGCATTGAGCACCATAAGAAAAATCACACACCTTTGCTAGATTTGTCAATTCTTCGTTACAACATTGTAAGCATGAACAAGTTACCTCCTGCTAAAAGGTATGATAAAACACAAACCCAAATAATTCCACTTCACCGTCAAATAAGTGATAAACAATAATCTTCGTAATCAATTTATCCCAAAAACGAGCCTTTTAAACTTTTAAGAACATTAAAACCAAAAACAAAAATCTTCTGTGTGTGTTTTCTTTACTGTCCGAGATCAACTACTAACCGAGAACCAAATCAATGTACTGTCCGATATCGGACATAACTAACAGTTTTAACTTATTTATTGAATAATACTAGCAGTATAAACTCTTTCTCAGATAGGGCAATATAAACGAGCAGCACTAAAGACATCCAACAGTACTAACCTTCATTGCTCGAACAGTTTTAACTTTTTCTTGGGCCCAAACAGTACTAATAAACTCCATTGACGAACAATATTAATCACGTTTAGTAGCATGATCATTCATGGCAGTACTAATACTAACGAGCAACATTAAGTCAATAAAGTTCCATTAGCAGTATTAAAACATATGAGCAGTACTAACCTTCAGTAAACAATATTAATCATATCAAAGGCAACACTAATGTATACTTTGAGCCCAACTCAACAGTTTTAACCCATATAAGCCCAAGCAGAAGTAGTCTTCACGTAACAGCATGTACTCGAACAGTAGTATCAATAAACTTGGCAACATTAATTCTTTCTTGTACCACAAACAATATTAACTAACTTGCCAAAACCCTAATAGCATAAAACTTTTTTGAGCAGTATTAACATATAAACAAACATTCCATAGCTGTTACCATTATTCAGTACCTTTATTACGACCATATCTTCTTTCTTTATAACATATCTCTTTGACTCCATATAATAACATTCCTTCTTGTTTGAACACAACAGCAACGAATATACTTCTTTTTCAAAAATCAACGAAACCCTATTAACTCTCCCATACTTTGCTGCTGCTACTGTTGTTATTATCCAGACGATCCTTAAAGTGTCACTAAAAGACTTTCTCAAAAACCTTGTAGATCCTAGATCGAGAGCCACGAGTCTCTGATACCAATTGTGGAAACCTATAGATCGTTAGATCGTTTAAGCTCAGGTTGTTTAGACCTTTATCTAGGATAATATCAATGTTCATAAGTTATAAAAACAAAGCGGAATAAGAACAAAGATATTCAACAAGGTGTTCTTCATTAATAACCAAACGTTCTTCATAGCCCCAATTCTAGATGATCAATTCTAGAATGGTTACTCTAACTAGTAATAGGGATTTACAATCCTTGAGGCTAAACTATAGACGTCTACAACTATCTACTAACTAACTAAACGTGTACACACACATGTTTACACACACATTGTTTTCTTTTAGTCGACCTTATTGAGAACACACACTTTTCTGGATGATTAAAACAATAAGCCTCGGACCCTCCTTTTATAGCATATATAAGGAGGGTCAAGCTTAATGGAAAACTAATAAAAGATATTAATGAGAGAATCAATTAATTATTCATCTTTATCTTTTCATCTTTATCTCTTTTTGACCAAATCTTTATTTTCTTCACCAGCTTGTAGAATTCTTCAATGATGACTTTGGTCCTTTTGTTTCCATCTTGTTTCATTCGTGTTTTGTCTTATCAACTCAAATATAATTCCCAACAACTTTGTTGCACCACCTCCTCTTGATGCAGTTGTCACCTTTATCAAATCACTAGGTTATAAAGGCTCTCTGGAATTTCTTTTGATATGTATATTGATCATATGTATCAACCTTGGAGAACCTTTGCTTCCATCATCAATAGATGTTTATCTGGGAAGACTTTGAGCTTAGACAGGCTCCGACTATCAAGAGCTCAAATCTTGTGGGGCTTGTTCCATAAGAAGAATGTTTATTTTGCTGAGTTGTTATGGGAAGACTTCTAGTGTCAAACTGACTACAGAGAAACTAGTGTCAGAAGATATGAAAGCATGCCTTATCCTAGATTCACTAAGATCATTATCCATCACTTCCTTTCAAAAACAAGTCCATTTCCAAGAGACAAGGCTTGTTTATGAACTCAATCAAGGATGATGCTGTATTGGGAATGTTGAAGTTTGTTAGCAAAGGGAATAACAACCAAGTGAATGGAATGTCAATTCCAGATGTGATGGTGAACAATGATATCAAGAACTCAAAGGCTTATCAGACTTATCTTGCCATATCCACTAGAGTTGTAATTCCAAAGAAAATAAGAAAGGGATTAAAGACTCTTACTACTCCTAAAAAGAAAGGCTCAATCACTATTGAGGAGAATATTCTCTCCGACCCTGACTCGCGGGAACTCACACCTTAAATAGGTAGATAAATACAAACATGTATAAATGCACGTCAAGGATCAAGACCCACAAAATCAAAGAAACCGGAAGCAGTACAGAGTGTT